>JABUQX010013014.1:92500-103806 GCA_015478945.1 Trachelipus rathkii | reverse complement strand
TTGTGTTGTCAAAGACTCACCAGGAGACGAAGGGTAGTTCATAACCAGCTCGCAGAGTTGAGTTGAGATGCTGATTTATAGGAGGACTGAATCCTCAAGAGACTAAAGGCAGCTTCATCCAATTATGTGTTCATGGACACTAAGCGGGATGCTTTTATTGACGATGGAACCGTTCGATAAGTCCGTTAGAGACGGATGATAGCTGGTGTGCGCACTCGGCAGTGCTAGTGCAGTGTCCTAAGGTTTTAAGAGAAAAGACTCGAATGTCTGCCTGATCGGTGTGACGGGGAGGCAACACCAAAACGGAGATACATGAAGTACAAAAGCTTTCGCAACAGTCTCGCTTTGATATCGGAAAGTGGAAAGCTTCCGGCACCTAGTAAAGCGATCAGTGCAGGATGAGAAGATAGAAATCCTCTGAGGGGAAGAGGCACAAGGTCAATATGAACTTATCGAAACGTTCCCGAAGGAGGAAGAGATTTTCCAGAGAGTTTGGTGTGTTTATGGCTTGTGTTTTTGGCGGAAAACATGCACGGGTCCAATTTTTCACATCAGAGTTGATGAGCAAACAAAACGATGAAGAATTACTTTTTGTGAAGACTTTATCAGGATAGTGATAAGAGATGCAAAGTAGAAAAACTATTTTACGAAACTGTGGACTAAAGGCAGAGAGACCTGTTGAATAGGTTGAAGACGGCGGGCTTTCGGACACATCGGAAGCGTTATTCGTCTCAGTTGGAGAGATGTGTCGTCTGAGAGCGAAATACTTTCTGATTCCTGAGCCTCGACCAAAGCTTCGTAATCCAAAGATGTAAGTGGTGAGATGGAATCCACATGAATTCGCGACAGAGCATCCGCAGTATCGTTGTCCACTCCTGAAATGTGCCTTATATCAGAAGTGAACTGGGCGATATACTCCATATGTCGAGCTTCACGCGGATTATGACGTTCATGACGTGATTTAATGGCGAACATTATCGGTTTATGGTCGGTCAGAACATGGAATTCCCGACCTTCCAAGAAATACCTAAAATGCCGGATCGCTTTGTAAATGGCGAGGAGCTCACGGCTGAAGGTACTATACCGGGTCTCAGCCGGTTGGAGTTTTTTGGAGAAAAATGCAAGGGGAACCCAATGCTCGTTTTGAAGCTGCTGTAGCACTCCCCCTATTGCAAAATTGGATGCATCGGCCTGTACACGAGTCGGTGCGTCCTCTTTAGGGTGCACAAGGAGAGTACTGTCCGCAAGAGCATTTTTCGTGGCAATAAATGCCTCACGAGTTTCCGGCGTCCAAGGAATTTTGGTGGACAACCCTCGCTTCTTGGGCTTAATAAGAGAAGATAGTGGTGCAAGTAAAGCGGCTGCCCGGTGGATGAACCGATGATAAAATTAACCATTCCAAACTGTTCGAAGGTTTAGCTGAGTTGGGAAATGGAATTCACGATCTGCGAAACACGAATTTCGAAAGGTGTTAATGCTTCTGTGTAAACAGTGTGGCTAAATGTCAAATGAGGACACTCCCAAAGACACATTTATCGGTCATTTATGCTGATACCATACTCATATCAGACGTGGTGAATAACAGCTTTGAGATGTTTTCATGCTCCTTGCTGAAGTATCGGCTAATCAGAATATAAACCCAACAAAAGGGTAGGCCTCGAAGTACCGTGTCTATGAAACGTTGGAACGTTTGGGCGGCATTCCTCAATCCGTATGGCACACGAAGATACTCGAATAACCCAAAGGGCGTTATCACCGCCGTCTTTGGGATATCCTGAGCGGCCACTGGAATTTGATGAAATGCTCTCACTAAGTCAATTTTAGAGAAAATAGTAGAGCCATGAATATTAGAATTGAAACTCTGGATGTGCGGAACAGGGTACCGATCTGGGACAGTAACACCATTAAGGGCACGGTAGTCTGAACACGGACGCCAATCCAGAGAGTTTGGTTTAGGGACCAAATGAAGAGGGGATGCCCAAGCAGATTTAGAAGGACGGACAATCCCTAATTCGAGCATATGCTCAAATTCCGCACGTGCCGCTCGAAGTCTGTCAGGAGCGAGACGCCTAGCACGAGCAGAAACTGGAGGTCCTGTCGTTTCAATATGATGTTGCACATCATGTTTGACAGGCAGTAGAGAAGAACAAGGACGAAGAAGATCAGGAAAATCTGAACGAACCATATTAAGAAAAGGATTAGAAATGTCAGAATTGACAACGGAAATGGAACCTAACGTGAAAACTTGGAGAACACCAGACACCTTAAGGTCGGTATTCCCGTCGAGCAAACGTCGATTCCTAATATCAACCAAGAGGTTGAAGTGCTCTAAGAAGTCGGCACCTAGGATAGGATATGCCACTCTGCAAGGATAGAATACCCAACGGAAAATCGGCGAAGGCAATGGTCTAGGGAAAAGACAGTTCACACAAGAACTTAATGGACGTGCATTCAGCTGCACGAGGTAGTGTAGTAGGAGAAAGGATTTTTGAAGCCGAGGTGGTAGTAAAGAATACTTCAGCTCCGGTGTCGACTAGAAACGCTGGCGGGTTGGTGGGATAGTAAATCTCAGCCTTGAGTTGTCACTGAAGCCACCTCAGCTTGCTGATTCCGACGATTAGCTTACGAGTTTCCCAGTTGGGAATTTTGGGTAGTAAGCAAATGGGAATTAGTGCACGGAATGGTACACTTCTTAGCAGATGCACCAAACCTGCTGTGGAAGAAACAGACCCCTGGTTGAGCATCAGCAGGATTGTTGGTGATAGGACGAGGAGATGGAGAGCGAGGTCTGCGGGGCGAGAATGAACGCGAAAATTGAGGACGTTGCTGAGTCTGCAAGGACGCCTGTTGCGTTATATTCATGGCATGCAAGGTCGCTGCCATTGAAGCCATTGTCTCCTCCAGTCTAGTTATCCTCTGTGACAGAGAATTATAGTTTGCACTATTGGAATTAGCAAATTCCTGTCTCAGTGCCTGGTTAGCACTTGTCATCTCCTGACGAAGTGCATCAATATGGAGAGAGGTGATAGTAGGGTTCAATTGTGAGGGTGGTGAAAACCCAGAAGCAACAGCTGACACAGAAGAAGACGAAAGAGTGTCAGATTTAGGGGTATGAATACGGTCCGCCATTTGACCGTACTCTTCTAGCGTGGAGCTAGGGTTGATTAATGCCATCAAACGGCGCATTTCGAGAGGCAGGCGATTGAGCCAAAGTTCAAGGAACATTGCCTGGCTGTCAGCACTGGGATTGGGGTCATTGCGCAAGACCAGCATCCGCTGCATAAGCTGGGATGGCTTGCTGTCCCCCAGCACTTCCCCCGAAATCAGCTGCTTAAGTTTCTCCTCTTTGGGAATCTCGAAGCGCTCAACTAGGATGTCTTCTAGAGTCTGAAAGGGGTTCTCAGAAGACAATATAGTAGGAAGAGCGTCCTGCAACTGCTCCAGGACAGTATTAGGCAGAGCTGCTATAGTAGCAGCATACTTTTGCTGAATGGAAAACGAAGTGGGAAATACAGATTTAACAATGGTAAACCATAAACTTGGCTTACCAGAGTTATATTTGGGCAGAACTGGCATATAATGCACAGTTTGCACCGAAGGAGGAAAAGGAATTTGATTAGGATCAGCAGGATGAACTGAAGGATGCGGAGATAGTTGAGAAGGGTTAATTTGAGGATGTGAAGATTGAACCGGATGTTGTAAAGGATTGAATTGGGGAAACGAAAAACCTTGAGAATAAGGAAAACTATAAGAAGAAGGAAGTGAATGAGAAACAGAAGAATAAGGAAAGTTACCAAACGAATAGGCATGAGTAGAAAGAGGAGAAGGATAGTTTAAGGAAAGTGAAACGTCAGTATTAGCTTGAGAAAGTGGAGGAAGTATAGAGGAAGAAGTAGAGGTAGGATTTTGAGTGGTGATAGCAGTAGTTGTTGTAGACACGTTAGATGAGAGTGCCTCAGTGGAAGAAGAGACAGGGATATTAAGATCATGGGATTCGTGGTCACCCATGATTGCAAGCAGGAAACAAGGAATTTATACTTAAGTGTTAATCTCAAGATTATAATATTGCACCCCACAAAATATAAAATCACGAATGAATAATATCAAAGATACATAATAATAATAATGTGATTACAAAATAAGGGAAAGAGTGTGGTTCTAGTTTAATGTGAATAAATAACTAAAAATAATGATGGTATAGTACAAAAATAACCATAGAAAAAAAATATAATAATAAAAAATACAAAATAAAATAATAAAGAAATAAAATTAATGAGAAAAATTAATACTCAAAACTATAAATAAAAATGCTAATAATAATAATAATAATAATGTGGAGTACAATTAAATTAGTCACCAACACGGTAACTATAAACTCCAGAGGTCACCAATATAGAAGATGGAGGAAACGGTCTACTCGACCTTCTATCTTCGTGATTGCCTTTACAACTTATTAATGTTCAATACTTATTTATATTTTAATAATTATATTTTATAACACAGGAGAATAAAAGGTAAATTACAATTTATAATAATATAATAAGTATTGAATAATAGATGTAAAAAAATTTTATTTATAATTAATCAGATCGGCTGGGTAAAAAAAAATATTTTACAAAACAGTAAACAATATTTGGCAAATTATAATTTAAATAAATTACAATTATTCAGAACATTATTTACTTCAATAATATAAAGAATAATATAACATTTTACAATTTCATATATTTATTAAACGTAATATAGTGTACGGTATATGTAATTATTGTTATATAAAAATTATTTCTCCTTAAATACTTGAATTTTAAGTTTAGTCTCAATCCAGACACAGTCGGTTCTTATTATACAGAATATTAAAATAAGTTGCTTCTTAAGAAGAGAGAAGTTTTACATTAATTAGAAACATCGGTTGAGATGTTACTTCTCTGTATGAATCTCAGGAAGACAGAGCTAATTGAGCTTAAGACTATATCAGGAATGAGTAAAGTAAAGACGAGAAAGGAGAATATTTAAATTTATTTATATTAAACAAATTATTTACTTATTGTTCTGTTAAAGAAAAGAAAATTAGTAAGTATATTTTTAAAAAGGTTAGGTAAGTTAGAATGACTAAAAGAAACTACAAGAACAGTGTGTATGGAAAAGCAAAGAGAACTAATGAAGTATAGTAGATAGAACTGTCAGAAAGAGTTCGGTCTCAAGGAGAAGTACAAGGGTGTTACGGCTTCACAAAAACAACCTAGGAATGGCAACCAGGAGGATCGCTAAGGATGCCTTTAACAACCTATCAAGTTAACAAAATAGCTAGTTAAAGGAACACTAACAGGATCCATAAGATTAACCTCAATACAACACACAACCAACAACCTTAACAAGTCAGTGCCGACGGGCGAACCCCTACAGTGTATACGTAGGAGAAAACAAGAGGTAAAATGAACAGTTTGGAAAGGAGGCTGAATGGGGACTTACAAGGGAATAGGAAGTCTTCTGGAGGAAGCGCGAAAGGTAAGAATGGAATAAGGGGAATTGTTAGAATATGAATAGGATATGGTACTTTTGTATGAATGAATGGGTGTGAGAGGAGTGATGGCAAGAACAGCTTCGAATTGCAGCATATTAACAGTAATTGATGAGTGTTAGTGAATGTGTGTGGTTTGATGGTGCAAGAAGGATAGGTATGTGGGATGAAGGTATTAGTAGGGGAGGTATGGGGTAGAGTGAGTTGAGAATGGTAAATCTGCAGGTATAAGATGAAATTATGGTGAAAATGGATTCAAGACGGAGGCGAGATGTGATTGTTGGATTTGGAAGTCTGTATAATTAAGCGTTTTATAGAGGTATATGTTCAAGGGATTGAGGAGGGCGTAAATAGTACCTTATATAAGGGTAAGGGAGATAGGGAACTGTAGAAATAGGGGAATTAGTTTATTTAAGTGTTGTAGGGAAGGTACAATGCTGGTATTTTTGGTCGAATAGAGTGCGTCGAGTGACTGAGGGACTGGTTGGTGAAGAACAAAGTGTCCGTTTAGGAGTGGTAGAGGATATGTGGATGCAAATTATTTACATTGAAACAAACTGATTGAGAAAATGAGGGAGAAGAAGAATACATTGTATTTAGGTTTTATGGATTGCAACAAGGGTATGATAGAGTTAATAGGGAAGGTTTATGGAGTGGTAGTGAAATATGGTGTTGGTGGTAGGCTTTGAATGGACGTCAAAAGTATGTATGACGATAGTGAAGCGTGTTGTAAGAATAAATGGTGTATGGTGATTGGTTTAGGATTAACAGCGGAGTAAGACAGGGTTGTTTCTGTTCTTGTTATTCATTTGTTATATTGATGCGGGTTATGAAGAATTCGAGCTGGGGAGCAGAAATGGTGTTAGGAATGTGGGACTGGAAGATGAGTGGAGGGTGCCTCTATTATATTATGCGATGAATATTGGCTTCTGTGTGGGATCTGAGAAGACGTTTTGAGAGGATTGGGTGGAGATTCTGGGCGGGTGTGTAAACGGAGGGGCTTGAAAGTAAACGTGGATAAGAGTAGGTTATGGTTGTGAGTGAGGTCCTCTGTGTGAAGTTTGTTAGATGATGAGCAGCTGGAGCAAGTGTCTGAGTTTAAATATTTCAGGTATGTGTTGAATGAGAAGGGAAGGATGATGCAGAGTGGTAGGAAAGTTGTGATGGCAGGAGGTTGCTGGTGCAATTAATGTGGTGATGTAAGGGACTAAGGTTGAGTGCGCTATGAGTCTTACATGAGGGTATGTTGTTACTTGTTATTGTATGGTAAGTGAGACTGAGTCTGGAATAAGAGTATAGATTTATTAATGTGTTCAGATGGACAATTAGGTGCATGCTAGGTGTGAAGAAGAATTTAATAAATGGAGGAATGAACTGTATGAGAGATGTTGGGTGAAGAAAGGGGTAAATGAGTATAATTGTGAAAGGTATGTTGAGATGGTTTGGTCCATATGAAAGGATGAATGATATGCGGTTGTTAAGCGGGATGTATTGGAGAGGAGTTAAGATGAGGGAGAAACGAAGAGAGTGGAGGGTGCGGTGAACGATGTCTGAAGGAGAGAAACTGTTGAGTTTTGGCAGAGGCGAGAATAAGGTGCATGATAGGAGAGAATGGCGGGGTTTTGTATGGGGGCATGGTTGTGGCCCGCACCTGGCCAGGGAATGACTCTTAACATTTGACGATTTTAATATGTGAGGGTCGTCGGGTCACTGATGCCTAGGTGGATTTTTCTTCTGTCGACGAGTTCACTATTAATGGTACAGAGGGGTGGTAAGGCTGGCTTTCTTTTTGACTTGTTCATGTTCTCCTACTGCTTTTTCTTTCCGATGCTTGTAACGCACCTACCCCCCATCTTGGGGCAAAGAGGAAGGTGAAGACAGAATAGAAGTTACAATATTATATATATAGTATTACTATATATATATAGTATAATATATAATATATATATATACTATTATATATTATATTATATCTATATACTATATTATATAATAATATATATCTATATATAATATACTTATATATATATATATATATATGATATATATATATATATATATATATAATTTCAACCTTTTCAATGTTTTTCTCTTAGCTTTAATAAAGGAACAAATATTCTGCCCACTGTATAGACGCCAAAGTTTACAAATTGTTATGGATATTATTCATGAGAACTGCTCTCATGTAGAAGAAATTGATCTTAGTTGGAATGGAATGTTCAATGCCCAAACTTTAGTAGAGTTGAAAAAATGTACAAACCTTAAGCGTTTATATTTGGAGCAAAACAAGGTTAGTCTTTAAACTTTTTATGTAAATGCACTTGGTATTTTGATATATTTAGTATGCCACCCCTTGCTACTTGCTAGATAAGGGATACAGGGATAAGACTGAATGAATTGGATTAATGAGTTAATTCGGTTTAGAGATGCGTCATTCAAATTCTAATAAATGATATTAAAATTTGTGGTTGCATCCCTTTTTTTCATTCTTAGAATTCTCTTTTCCTCTCAACTCTTGGGTAAAAAGTCTCTAATCTCTACATTTGTTGTGCTAATCTTTATTATCGAGTCTTAAAATTTATTATTTTTGTCGTTTTTACTATCTAGGTCGACTGTAAAGTCATGCTATGACTATGTATGGCACTTGAGGTAAATGATAGACTAATTTTATTCCAGTTTCATTAGTCTTTATTATCATCATAATCATCACCCACCTTCTTTCCCCATTGACTTGGGATAAGGTGCATAACATGCACCGGAAACAGAAAAGTAGTAGAAGAATATGACGGAAGTCGAAAAGAAAGCCCATTCCTACTGCCCCCCTTATACCTTTTAGTGAGGACTCGTCGCAGTCAGAAAAATCCACCCTAGAACTTCACGGTACAGCGACGGACCTTCACTATGGCATCTCGTCAATATAGGGTTCATCCCTAAGCCTAGTTAGGCCACAACCATACCCCCTCACAAAACCCCAGCATTCATTCACTCCTATTATGCATCTTTCTTCTCGCCTCTGTTCTACTCACATTTCCCTCCTCCAGGCATTCCTTTACTGACTCGATCCACTTTTTCTACGGTCTCCCAGCTTGTTGATTACCATCACACTCACCACTATACATCCGCTCAACCAATCGACTATCACCCATCCATATCACGTGGACAGAACATCTCGACTACTTTCATTACTTTCTCATTACTACTTCTCACGCCCCACAAGTCCTAATAGTTATATTCTTCATTTTATCAATTATTCTACACATAACACGCCCCTAAGATTGTCCATCTGAACACGTTTTAGATTATATCTTCTATTCAGAGCATAAGTTTCACTATCTATACATTAACAAGTAGTCACTACCCTCATGTAAGACCTAGCGCGCTAATAGAATTGTCCTTTATTCCACAGCGATTTAATTGCTCAGCACCTTCTTACCAATTCACTAAACTTCTCCTACTAATTTGCATATCCGTTCTTTTCTCAACATATTATTACTAATATTAATTGACACTTGTACAGTTGCTCACCATCTAACCTAACTTCACACGAGGACTGTCCTCACTGCACAGCTAACTACTCTTACTACCGTTTAATTTCAAACTCTCCTTTTACACAACCTGCCAAATCTCTGCCAAATCCAAACTCTCCTCAGATTCGACACAAAATCAAATCCCGCATATAATAGGTAGGCACCCTCTACTTCTTCATTCTCCATCATTCTAGCACCTTCCCCTGCCACCCACACCTCTAATTCTTTCATAACCCCATCCATGTTCAAATTATTATTATTTGATTTTTTTTTAATTGAAGTAGAATAAAAATAAACTTTCAGCTACCATTTTTCACAAAGTAATTTTTTTTAAAGATTAACTAGAAGCAAAAATTATGTAATTTGTTAATATATTTTCCTTTAGTTTACTTTATATTTTTTACTATTAATTTTATTATTAACCTGGATGTGACGGATAAATTATTTTTGTGAATTATTGTAGTATTTTTTCATTTAAATTCCTCATATTTTTTACAGTACAGAGCATTGAGTATCTTTGATTCGTTGAGAGGACTTGGAATTACAGACCTTTCTCTGGAGAGCAATCCGCTGTGTGACAGTTTTAAGGATGCTGAGTCATATGTCAAGTTTGTCTTTTTTTTATATTTTTTCTTAGCTAGGGTCTTGAATAAGAAATGATAATTAGTTCTTTATACCTCTTATGGTAATCAGGTATAAAAATTGTCAGAGTAATACTTAAAACTCACTTACATTTATTTTCTCAGATCAGGACCATTACTATTATTACTAAACCGTAAGTTATATCTGTTTGTAATAATTTTTAATAAATAGTTTTGAAGTTGACGAAAAGAAAAGAGATTTAACTATTTTATGTATGTAAAAGTTTGCCATAAGTAGTTTAAAAATATAGAAATAATTTTAATTTCTTACTTCTTTTACTATGGATTTAATTTAGGGAATGGTGCGTATCCTGATATGAAATACCAAATCATAATTTGAAGAGTCGGGTGGAAGGGCCAGTTTTTGTCGTTCTGACCAGGACTGGACTGCTGCCTGCACTCATTCAGGAATTTGAGATGTTTTATCAAGTAAAATGTATTGTACAGTGTATCAGATTGCTCTTGTATTAAAGGAAGCGTATTTGAGATTATTTCATCTATTTTCTTTACTCTCACTTCCTACCTTATATCCTAGTATCCTAACATCTAACAGTGTATTAGATTGCTACTGTATTAAAAGAGAGAGTATTTGAGATTATTTCATTTCTATTTTTCTCATCTTTACTCCCTACCTTATATCTTACTATTCTAGTCTCTACTAATTTTTTTTCTTCTACTTTTGCATTAACTTGTATAATCTTACTTACCCACCAAATAACCCTATCCATCTAGGTTTCCTTAACTCTGTATTTTGGTATCGGTTTAGACCATAGGTTCTTAACCTTGGCGATAGCGTCCCTTAGGGGGACAGTAAGCTCTTAGGGGGGGGGGAGCTAACATAATAAAGTGAAACTATCTTCAATAGCAATTTTATTATACATGACAGAGCTGTTAATATTTAGTTAAATTAAACTAAAGGTAAAAATTGAAGACCAATACATGTTGAAAAAGATTACGTTTAAAATAATTCACATCAAGGTTATCAATAAAAACCTTATGGCCATAGAAAAAATATATTTCTCTTATGCTTCTGACATCAGGCAAAAAAAAAAAAAAAAAAAAAAATTCGAAAATGAATTAAAACTGTTTGAAACGCGCAAGCTGTCTAAATATAAGAAAGTTGCTCTTTTCCAATTTATTTATTTAATTATTCTTAATGCTAAAAATTCTTTCTAATTCTAATTATGGATAGATGTTCTTGCAAATTAAAAAATTAACCGATATTTGATAATGTAGCATAAAATAACACTTCGAATGTGCGTATAATTTTTGAAAAATAAAGCAAACACGTAACACGCTACAAACATAACCATTTCGGCAACTCTTCCCGCCACCCCTGAATTTCAGTCTTGCTTATCTTTTACGTGAATCATGATCTTTCATGATTTTTCTTAGTGACTTAATTATATAAAATAATATAATGAGATATGTCTTCAAATTTTTATGATGATTGGAAAAGAAGTGTCGCCAATACTCGATTGAGTATATTAAATATGGTTTCCGTTCTGTCCATTAATAAATTACAAAATGCTATTGTGCTTAATGTGTGAAAAACGTTCTCAAATGAAGTAATGAAGCCTTCAAGAATGGTTGAACATTTAAGAAAAATGCATCCTGGCA
>JABUQX010013014.1:37500-85000 GCA_015478945.1 Trachelipus rathkii | reverse complement strand
TATTATTATTATTATTTATTTATTTTTGTTATAGAAGAGAGAAGAAGAGTAAATTGTATTCAGGTTTTATATTTGGCAGGTGTTAATTATATATGATGATGGTGGTAAGCTCCTGAATGGAATTGAAAGTATGTATGACGATAGTTAAGCGTGTGTAAGAATAAATGGCTGTTGAAAGTGATTGGCTTAAAATTTATAGCAGAGTATGGCAGGGATATATTATGTCTCCTTGGTTATTTAATTTGTATATGGATGGGGTTATGAAAGAATTAGAGGTAGGGGTGGCAGGGGAAGGTGTTAGAATGATGGAGAATGGAAGAAAGTAGAGGGTGCCCTACCTATTATATGGAGATTTGGTTTTGTGTGGCGAATCTGAATAGAGTTTAAGAGGATTGGTATAGGGGTATGGCAGAGTGTGTAAAAGGGGTTTGAAAGTAAGTGTAGATATGAGTAAGGTTATGGAAGTGAGTGAGGAAAGCCTGTGTTGTGAAGTCATGTTATATAATGAGCAACTGGACCAAGTATCTGAGTTTAAATATTTAGGATATATGTTGGATGAAAAGAGAACGGATGATGCAGAGTGTAGTAGGAAAGTAGTATATGGTCGGAAGGTGGCTGGTGCAATTAACTCCTTGGTGGGGGTAAAGGAACTGTGTCTTCGAGTGCGCTAGGGTTTTGCATGAGGGTATATTGTTACTGTGTTAACGTATAGTAGTGAAACTGTGGTCTGGAATAAGAGGTATAGATCTACGGTACAATGTGTTCAGATGGACAAACTTATTGGCGTGTTAGGTATTGGAAGAATTGATAAGATGAGGAGTGAACGCATTAGTGAGTTGTGTGGTGTGAAGAATGGCGCAAATTGGAGATAAAACGAGAGTACATTGAGATGGTTTGGTCATATGGAAAGGATGGAAGATAGTCTATGGTTAAGCGGATGTGCAGTGGTGAGTGTGTTAGAAATTGACCGGCTGTGAGATGTAAGAGGAAATGTATTGAGTCAGTAAAGGAATTCCTGAAGTAGAGGAATGTGAGTTTGGCAGAGGCGAGAATAAATGTGCATAACATTAGTGAATGGCAGGGTTTTGTGAGGGGGTATGGTTGTGGAGTTTGCCCAGGGGATGAACCCTACATTGACGAGATGCCACAGTGAGGATCCGTCGGTCTCGTGAAGCTCTGGGGTTGATTTTTCTGACTGCGACGAGTTCTCACTTAAGGTTATAAAGGGGACGGTAGGACTGGACTTTATTTTCGGCTTGCCTAATGTTCTACTACTATTCTGTTAAGGTGTATGTTGCATACCTCACTCCCAATTTGGGGATAATAGGAGGATGAGGAAGTTTATATATATATATATATATATATATATATATATATAATATATATATATATATATAATAACTATATATATATATATATATATATATATATATATATATAATATATTATATATATATATAATATTCTTTCTTTCTTTCTTGCTTCTTTTCTTCTTTGTGGTTCAGATTGGGGGTAAGGTGCGGTACAAGCATCGGAAAAGAAAGCAGTAGGGAGAACATGACAAACGTCGAAAAGAAAGCCCAGCCTTACCGCCCCTCTGTACCATTAATTTAGTGAGAACTCGGCACAGACAGAAAATCCACCCTAGAGCATCATGGGACCGCGACGGGACCCTCACTATGGTAAATCGCAAATGTAGGGTTCATCCCCTGCCCAGGTGGGCCACAACCATGCCCATATACAAATCCCCCATTTCTCTCCTATCATGCACCTTTATTCTCGCCTCTGCCAAACTCACATTCTCTCCTTCAGACATTCGTTCACCGACTCATCCACTTCTCTTCGGTCTCCCAGGCCTGGTCGATTCCCAACACACTTTCACCACTATACATCGCTTAACCAACCTACTATTCATTTCATCCTTTCCACATGACCAAACCATCTCACATACTTTCATTTTATTCTCTCATTTACCCCCACTTTCTTCACACCACACCACTCTCTAAAACGTTCATTCCTCTCTTTATATCAATTCTTCTCACCCCTAGCACACCCCTAAGATTGTCCATTCTGAACACATATGAACTTTAGATCTATACTTCTTTTATTCCAGACCATAGTCTCACTACCATAACAATAACACAGGTAACAACATACCCCTCATGTAAGACCCTAGCACACTCAAGACTTAGCCCTTTGCATTTCACCAACGATTTAATTGACCCAACCCTAGCCATTCACAACTTTCCTACTACACTCTGCATCGTCCGTACCCTTCTCATCCAAACATATACCCAAATATTTTAAACTCAGACACTGTTCCAGCTGCTCACCACTAACATAACTTCACACCGGGAGTGTCCTCGACTCACAACCATAACCTACTCTTATCCACGTTCACTTTCAAGCCCCTCCTTTCACACACCCTGCAAAATCTCTCTATCAATCCTCCCAAACTCTCTCTTCAGTTTCGCCACACAGAACCAAATCAGCCGCATATAATATATCTATATATATATATATATATATATTATATATAGTACTATATATACTATATATATTATAATAATTATATAATATATATAAACTATTATATATATATATATATATATATATATATATATATATATGGATGTGAGGGGAGTGTGGAAAGAACACTCGAAAATTGCACAATATTAACAGTAATGATAAGACGTGTTAGTGAATTGTGTGTGGATATGAATGTGTGCAAGAAGGAATAGGTAATTGTGGGGATGAGGTATTTAGTAAGGAGGATGTAATGGTAGAGTGAGAAAGTTGAAGATGGTAAATCTGCAATATAGATGAAATTACTAGTGAAGATCCAAGGACGGGAGCGAGATGGGTGATTGATTGGATTTTGGAAGTTGTGTAATAAGCGTCAGGGTTTATGGAGGGTATAGTTCCAAGGGATTGGAGGAGAGCTGTAATAGTTCCCTTATATAAGGGTAAAGGGAGAAAAGGGAATTGCTAGAAATTATTAGGGAATAAGTTTATTGAGTATGTTGTAGGGGAATGCGTATATGCTGGTATTTCGTTGAAAGAGTGCGTCGAGTTGACTGAAGGACTGATTGGTGAAGAACAAAGGTGCGTTTAGGATGGTAGAGGATGTGTGGATCATTCTTACAAAAAAATTTGGGGAAACAAAAATGATTGAAGGAAAATGAGGGAGAAGAAGAATAAATTATATTTAGGGTTTTATGGATTACAACAGGCGTATGATAGAGTTAATAGGGAAGCTTTATGGCAGGTATTAGTGATATATTGTGTTGTGGTGGTAGGGCTTCTGAATGGAATCAAAAAGTATGTATATGACGATAGTGAGGTGTGTAAGAAATAAATGGTGTCAATGGGATTGGGTTAGGATTAATAGCGGAGTGAGGCAGCGTGTGTTATGTCTCCTTTGGTTATTTAATTTGTATATGGATGGGGGGTTATGAAAGAATTCGAGTTGGGGATGCAGGAAATGGTGTTAGAATGGATGAGAGAATGGAGAGAGTGGAGGGTGCCCTACCTATTATAATTTGGTTTGCTGTTGTGGCGAATCTGAAAGATGAGTCTGAGAGGCATGGTAGAAGAGATTTGGCACAGGGTATGTAAAAGGAGGGCGTTTGAAAGTAAACGTAGCATAAGATTAAGGTTATGGTTGCTGAGTGAGGACAGTTTTCAGTGTGAAGTTATGTTAAAAAGGTGAGCAACTGTATGTTAGATGGTGAGCAGTTTAAATATTTAGGGTATGTTGTTGAATGAAAGGGAACGGATGATGCAGAGTGTAGTAGGAAAGTTGTGAATGGCAGGAAAGGTTGCTGGTGCAATTAATCAGCTGCGGTGAATGGTAAAGCGAACTAAGTCATTGAGTGCGCTGAGCTTACATGAGGTATGTTGTTACCTGTGGGTTATTGTATGGTAGTGATACTATGGCGTCTGGAATAAGAAGTATAGATCTAAAATGTTCAATGTTGTTCAGATAGGACAATCTAGGGGCATGGCTAAAGGTGTGAAAAGAATTAAATGAAAATGAGGAAATGAACTAAATTAGAGAGATGTGTGGTGGTAAAGCAAAGGGGTAAATGAGAGAAATAAATGAAAGTATGTTGCAATGGTTTGGTCATGTGGGAAGGATGATAGTCGGTGGTTAAGCGGATGTATAGTGCGAGTGGTGTGTTGGGGAACCGACCGGCTGGAGACCGACGAGAAAGTGGCATTTGCAAGTCGGCAGTGTGAACGAATGTCTGAAAGCGAGAGGAAAATGCTGAGTTGGCAGAGGGCGAGAATAAAGGTGCCAATGCATAGGAGAGAATGCGGGGTTTTGTATCGGGGCATGGTTGTGGCCACCTGGGCAATGGATGAACCCTTACATTGACGATTTACATAGTGAGGGTCCGTTCGCGGTCCCGTGATGCCCTAGGGTGGATTTTCTGTCTGTTGACGAGCTCTCACTAATTAAATGGTACAGCAGGGGGCGTAAGGGCTTGGCTTTACTTTTCGACGTTTGTACATGTTCTCCTACTGCTATTCTTTTACCGATGCTTGATACGCACCTTACCCCCAATCTTGGGGAAAAGAGGAAGGTGAAGAAAGCAAGAAAGAAAAGACTATATATATTAATATAGTTATATATATATCATATATATATATATATATTAAATATTATTATATTTATATATATATATATATATACATAATTATATATATATATATATATAATAATATATATAATATATTTATATATACCTTTTCAAAATTCGTACAGAGGGGCGGTAAGGCTGGGCTTTCTTTCGACGTTTGTCATGTTCTCCTACTGCTTTTCTTTTCCGATGCTTGCCATACAGCACCTTACCCCAATCTTGGGCGCAAAGAGGAAGTGAAAGACTATATAATAATGTCTTGATATATATATAATATACTATATATACATATATAGTACTAATATACGTATATCAGTATATACCTAATATAGTCATCAATATATATATATCTGCTCCTATAATACTATTATATCTATAAATACTAGCTACTATACTATATCATCATATATTACTACTACTCCTATATATTATATATATATATACCTTGTTTCAAAATGGTACTCAGAGGTGGCTGCGGTAAGCCGCTCGCGGGCCTTCATCTCGACGTTCGCTTCATGTTCTGCCTACCTGAGCTTATTCTCTTTCCCCGATGCCTTTGGTATCTCCATGTCCCGCCCAACCTCTTACCCCCAATCTGATGGCAAAGAGGAAGGTGAGAAAAAAGAAAGAATATATATAATATATATTGATATATATATATAATATATATATATAATTATATATATATATATATATATTATATAATATATATAATATTATATATATACTATATATAGTATATACTTAATATATATACAGTATGTATTGACGATAGTGAAGCGCTTCGTCGCTCAAGCAATAAATGGTGTCACGAATCGCGTCCCGATCTCGGTTTAGGATTAACAGCCGGCACGGTAAGAACAGGGTTGGTGTCTCACTGTCTCCTTGGCGCGCCTTATTCAACTTTGTATTCATGCGACGGGTTACTGCCAAAGAATTCGAGGTGGGGATGGCACGAAATGGTGTTAGAATGCTGGAGAATGGAGATGAGTGGAGCGGTGCCGCCTAACTACTATATGCGCGATGATTTGCTTCTTGCTGTGGCCCGAATTCTGAAGAAAGTCATTCGCAGAGGATTGGTAGGAGATTCGCAGCGGTCCGTCCTGTTAACAAACGGACGGGGCTTGAAAGTAAACGTGGCATAAGAGTACAGTCTATGGTTGTGAGTGGGAGGACACTCCTCATGCTGAAGTATATGTTAGAATGGTGACAGCAGCTGGAACAAGTGTCTGAGTTTAAATATTTAGGGGTATATGTTTGGACTTGAGAAGCGGGAACTGCGGACGATGCAGAGCTGTAGTAGAAGTTGTGTATGGCAGGAAGGTGGCTGGTGCAATTAAATCGTTGGTGAATGTAAAGGGAACTAAGTCTGAGTGTCCTAGCGGCTTTACATGAGCGTAATGTTGCTTACCTTGTGGTCCTATTGGTATAGTAGTGCAGGACTATGGCTGGCAATAAGAAGTAAGATCTAAAGTTCAATGTGGTTAGATGGACAATCTTAGGGGATCTGTGCTAGGTGGTTGAGAAGAATTGATAAAGAGAGGTATGAACGTATTAGAGAGATGTGTGGTGTGAAGAGAGCGGTAAATGAGAGAATAAATGAAGTATGTGAGGATGGTTTATTACATATGGAAAGGATGGATGATAGTGCGTTGGTTAAGCGGATGTATAGTGGCGATGTGTTGGGAACCGACCGCGGGAGACCGAAGAAAAAGGGATTGAGTCAGTAAACGAATGCTTGAAGGAGAGAAATGTGAGTTTGTTAGAGGCGAGAAGAAAGTTGTATAACAGAAGTGAATGGCGGGGGATTGTCAGGGTATGGTTGTGCGCCCACCTGGGCCAAGGATGAACCTTTACTTTGACGATCTACCATAGTGAGCGTCCATCGCGGTCCGTGAAGCTCTAAGGTGGAATTTCTGACTGCGATGGCGTTCCCACTACATTAATGGTACTGAGGGCGGCGCGGGGTAGGCTGGGCTTCTCGACTAGGTCCATGTTCTTCTACGCTTTCTTTCCGATGCCCGTCCGCGCCACCTTACTTCCCATTCTTGGGAAAACTATAAGGAGATGAAGAAGCAAGAAGAAGATGATAATTATATAGTAGTACTATACTATATATTATATATATATATAAATATATATATAATATAATATATATATATATATATAGTATATACTATTATATATATATATTATATATATATAATATATATATTTAACTATATATTATATATAGTATATAATATATATATATATATATATATAGTATATATTAATAATTATATATATAATATTATATATTATATATATATATATTATAATATATATTATATATGAAGAAGAAGAAGAAGATAATATATATATATATATATATATATAATTTAGGTTTTTGAATCGAGTAATAGAAGTGCACTGCAAGCTGCATATACAGAAGATGCTCTGTTTTCTTTATCAGCATATATCCCCGATAATGCTATTTCTGGGAGGTAAGAGTCTTTATTTTAAAATTGCAATATTTAATTTAGTGTCTTGGAGAAAATATAATTTAGAGTCTTGGAGCTTCAAGGTTTTGGTTGAAAGCGGAGCAAAAAAAAATTATAAAATATGTTTCATATTTGTAATTGTTAAGTAAAATTAAAGTAGCTCTGAGATGGACTGAGGAATTTTTAAATGATCGAGCCGAAGGTGAGTAATTTTAAAATGGAGCTGGCAGAAAAATTACCAAGCCCTCATTCCTGATCAGAATACATTAACTTAATCTGATCAAAATTTCAGAGATTTAAATATGTTATTAAAGTATTTCTACCCTTTTGATATATTATTAAAGTATTACCTAAATATTGACATATAATTAAAGTGTTTTCTACCTAGGGTTGGGATTAAAAAAAAAACCGTTCGTTTTTTTTAAGAAAAAAAAACACGTTCTTTTTTTTTAAAAACCAGGGACCAAACCACAGTCTCACGTTTTTATTTGTTTTTTTTTAACATTACTCCTTATTTTTCAATATATCAAGTCTTTTTTTGGTATTTAGCATTAAAATACAGTAAATACAATATGTTAAAAGAGGTATACAATATATAAAGTAGAGTTTAGTGCTTAATAAAGTTTTTTTTAGTGCTCTAGGGCATATAATTATTACATTTCACATGATCTAATTATTATTATTATTATTATTATTATTATTATTATTATATATATATATATATATATATATAATATAATATATATATATATATATATATAATATTATATATATATATATATATATAATTATATATATATATATATATATATACTATATTATATATATTATTCAACTACCTTTTTCTCCCCAAGACTGGTGTAAGGTGCGTAACAAGCACAGAAAGAAAACCAGTAGAAGAATATGACAAAAGTCAAAAGAAAGCCCAGCCTCTACCCCCTTCCCTCTGCTTCCATTAACTATTTACCGAAGTAACTCAGTCGCAGTCAGGAAAATCCACCCTATAGCTTCACGGGGACTGCGACGGACCCTCACTATGGTAAATCATCAGTGTAAGGGTTCATCCCTTTGACCCAGGAGTGCCACAATCCATACCCCCTCACAAAACCCCGCCATTCCTCTTATTATGCACCTATATTCTCGCCTCTGCCCAAACTCACATTTCTCTTCCTTCAGACATTCGTTTACTGACTCAATCCACTTCTTCTTCGATCTTCCCAGCCCGTCGCGTTTTCTCAACCACACTCGCCACTATTACATCCTGCTTAAAAACCGACTATCATTCATCCTCTTCCACATGACCCAAACCATCTCAACGTACTTTCATTTAATCTCTCGTTTACCCCTTCTTCACACCACACAACGTCCTAATGTTGTTCGATTTCCTCATTTTATCAATTCTTCTTCACACCTAGCATGCTCCAAGTTAACCATCGCAACACCGTGTACTATACTTCTTAACCACTCCCGAACCGGTACTAACCTACTACAATTAACCACTGCGAACCGGATAACTCCATTAACACCTATCGCACTAAAAGACTTAGTCCCTTTGCATTCACCAACGACTTTTAATTGCCACACACCCAGCAACCTTTCACTTCACAACTTTGTGCGCCATACTTAAACTTGCATCATTCCTTTCCCTTCTTCATCCCAACATATACCCTAAATATTTAAACTCAGGACACTTGTTCAGCTGCTCACCATCTAACACATAAACTTCACACTGCACGGACTGTCCTCACTCACCAAGTCACAACATAACCTAACTCTTATCTATTGTTACTTTTCAAACCCCCCTTTCACACACCTGCGAAATCTCTGCTACCAATCCCTCTACAATCTTGTCAGATCAAATCATCGCCCACACAAAACAAATCCATCCGCCAATTATAATTAGTAGCGGCACCCTTCCAATCATCTCCATCATCTTTACATCATTTCCCTGTCACGTCCCACCTTCAATTCTTTCATTAACCCCATCCATTATACAAATTGATTAACCAAGGAGACATAACACAACCCTTGCTCACTCCGCTATTATATACTGAAACCAATCACTTTGACACCCATTTATTTCTTACACAACCTCACTATCATCGATACCACAACTCTTGCATCCATTCAGAAGCCTATCACCAACACACTATATATCACTAACACCTGCCATAGACCTTCCCTATTTAACCCTATCAGTACCCCTGTTGCAAATCCATAAAACCTAAATACAATTTATTCTCTCTCTCACATTTTCTCTATCATTTGTTTCAATGAAAGATTTGATCCACACCATCCGCTACTACTCCTAAACCCACCTTGTTCTTCACCAACTCAGTTCCCTTCAGTCACTCTGGCACTCTTTTCGACCAAAAACACCAGCATATATCTTCCCTACAACACTCAATAAACAAATACCCCTATAAATTTCTACAGTTCCTTTATCTCCCTTACCCTTATATAAATGTACTTATTACTGCTCTCCTCACAATCCCTCAAAATACCCTCCATAAACTCTTTAGTACACAACTTCAAGATCAATCAATCACCATCTTGCCTCCGCTTCTTGATCATTTCCTACCAGTAATTCATCTTATACCATGCAGACTTTTACCAGTTCTTCAACTTTTCTCACTCTATCCATTTCCTCCTCTTTGCAATAACCTCATCCCCAAAATAACTATCAATTCTTTACCATCAAAACCCACACACAGTCATTATCACCTCACATTACTGCCAATATTATCCAGATTTTCAAAGTGTTTCTTTCCACACTCCACTCACATCCATTTTCATCAGTTACAAAACCACCATCCCTATTCATTATTCTAGCAGGTTCCCCTTATTCAAATTCTTACCTTTCGCTCATTCCTTCCAGAAGAGCTTCCTATTCCCTTGTATGTCCCCATTCATCCTTCTTCCAAACTGTTCATTTACCTCTCTCTTTCTCTTAGGTAATGCATCTTTTTAGCATTCCTTTTTTCTCCTTATATAATTCCAAGCATTCTTCTTTTGAACCACTTCATCATTTGCTTTTTATACATTCAACCACGCTTCTTTTTTACTTTTTAACCGCTTGCAATCACCTCTTCATTCTCCACCAACTCACTGTTATTTTTTTTTTTTTCCGATTTTTCCTTTAAAACCTTCCTACTTTAAGCACACCCACATACTTCTTTTGCACTGCTAACAATTGCTCCTTCATTTGCTTCCAGATGTTTGTTCAGTTTTCAACTTGTTCACATTCAACTGATTTAACTTGCGAGCGTTCTTACCATAGTGTTTTTTACCTTGTTCACTAAACTTCGCACTCCTTAATTTTACCCCACTTCCTTCCGTACCACTTTCCTCTCCATCCAAGTCCCCACTAAACTTAATTATTACATGAACAACATAATGATCCGATAATTCAATTATTAAAGTCGCCACTGATATTTCATTCATAACATATTTCAACATCTCCTTCTTCACCAACACAAAACAATTCATTACTTTTCAGATGACTTACCATTCCTACCTACACCAACTCTAGTATACTTATGGATACTCTTGTGTTTAAAAAAAGTACTATACTTACACACATGCCTCTCCCCTCACAGAAAATCCAATCACCTTCCTACCATATCTCATTTTCTCCTGACACCCAAAAAACCACCTGTATACCATCCTATTTTTGATCATATATACTAATATATACTATATATATATATTATATATATATATTATATATATTATACTCATATTATATATATATATATAATATATATATATTAAATATATTATATAATATATATAACTATATTAAATATATATACTACTATATATATATATATACTGTATATATAAAAATCCGTATTAATAGTCAATATTTAGGCCTAGAAGGGGTATTGGTACTACTGTATAATTTAAAACATCTTTTATATACATAAAAAGAGGTAATTTTAAAAAAAAAACAAAAAAAAACATTTTGTTTTAAAAAAAACGTGTTTTTTTTTCAAAAAAAAAAAAAAATTAAAAAAACCGTTTTTTTCACAACCCTATTTCTACCAAATTATATATTATTAAAGTACTTTTTTTTTCTCCCTCTCTTTCCTTACCAAGATCTGGAAAATGGATTGAATATGACAATCGTAATATGAAGAGGCTATTCGATTCTGAAAAGAGGCAAAAACTGTTGTACAAAGGAAGAGAAAGCATCATCAAAGTCTTAAATAAAATGCCATTCTTGACCCATGATCCCAACTCATTCGTAATTGATATTCCGTTTGCTAAGCCTTGTTTGATGCATGTCGTCGTTACGGGAATTTTCAAACAAATTGGCGATAAAAATATAGCAATTCGCAACTTTATGAAGTCGCTAATTATCGTTCCTGTTGGGAGTGGATTTTGCATAGCTAATGAAGAGTTCCTTGTTAATGTCGCCACTATAGAACAAATCAGGGTAAGAGTTCTTTATTTTACACGGTTATGAGATTTTTAATTAATCTTATTTTTAAATCTTTATCATTATTTATTGTTGTTATTATTGTTATTATTTATTATTTCCACTCCTCCTCTCCTTCTCCTCTCACATTCACTCTCGGACTTTCCGAGTGTAATCCTCATTATGATATGTATTATTAAATCGTGATCTTATTCGCTCTCCTGGTATTTCCCGCTTGTTGTTACTTACTCTCTCACACCAGTGTCTCCTCATCATACCCTTTTCATCATTAGTGTCTCGCCAAAGCACTTTCATGATTTTTAGTTTACTTTTCCCTCATTTTGTTCATGGTTTCTCCCATCTCGCTTTATGTTTCTAAATTCATTACTATTGCTGCCTGCTGTTGTTATTATTATTATTATTATATTATATATTATTTTATTCATTATTAAATTCATGATTTATTATTGTTATTATTATTAATTAGTTGTATATATTATATTATTATTATTATTATTCATATATTATTACAATTTATTATTAGATTATTATTTTTATTTATGTTATGATTTAATTTGCAATTAATTTATTATATTATTTAATTTTAATGATTTTCCTTAATTATTGTTTTAGGTAAGATTCTCTTTTCTTTCATCTCTGTTCTTCTTTTCCGCCCTTCCCCAGTTTTTGTATCTCTATTCTTCTTCATACGTACTACCTTACTTATTTCTGATATCCCTTACATGGGAGTCTCGCTAATTCCTTCCTGAATCCTTGTGACTATCGAACTGCTGTGTTTGTGCGTATCTTATACCCATCTATACTTCCTTTCTCCTTGGGGTGAGGGCACAGGTCTCATCTTCTTCACGTGGCTTTACATTTTCCACATCGAAAACTAAAGCCGTGCTTTTGCCCGAAAAATCCTCGTCGAAGAGGTCTCATATATTCGCTTCCTTTATTACATCTCTATGGCCCACCCATCCGTGTGGTGCCGACTGTGAGGCTCTTGGGGTCTGCTGCTCGATGAACGCCTCACGTACCTCCCACACATTACTCATCTCAAGGTTAGTTGCCTCTGTTCTTGGATCTTTTACGGCACCTCACCTCTAAGACTTTGGGTGCAGATAGGAACACCATGCTCCACCTTTACATCATTCTGGTATGGGCTAAACTTGAATATGGTTGTGTCATCTATTTGAAGCCTGGAGGTGGAGGCGGGGGTCTTGCCTATGTCCCTTCGGAGGGAACAGGCAATGTGTTGAATTCAGATTCCTATTTCATAAACTTTGCCCTCTAATAGAGCGAGTCCATCACAACTCTTATTGGTCATTTGCTAGAGTTGTTACTTCCATTTTCACTTTCCTCGACCCTCCTCAGCGAACGGTCATGCAATTTGACTACAACTTCACTTATTCCAAGTGGGTTTATCCACATCCTGCTGTTTGCATTGGGATTCGATCTTTAACAATGGCAGAGGCACACCCGGTACATTTGAAGGACTCCTTTATGTACCATGGGAAAATCTATAGCGACTCGGTAGCAGTTTACACTAATGATTCCAAGACGGAAGGAGGGGTATGGCTTCGGCCGTGTTTCCGGAGATCACTGTATCCCACACCCTTCCACCTTACTCGTCTGTTTTTTCGGCTGAACTAATAGTGGTGCCTATGGCGGTGAACAGAATCATTACCATCACACCTAAAAGTAACTATACCATCTTCTCTGATTCTAGAAGCGCTTCTGGCGTTGCTTGACCGATCAACAAGAAACTGCAATTCAACGGTTACTGCTTGTTGCATGTGAAGCACAGAATTGCGTTCTGTTGTGTCCCTTCCCATGTGTGTGTTCCTGGAAAAGAATAAACCGAAAGAAAGGCCAAACATGCTCAGAAACTCGCTTGGTGTCTAATGGCCAGTACCTTACTCCAAGTGTACGCCTTGGCCATTTCTCTGCTACAGATTTCTCTATCACTCTACGTGTGGGTTTAGTTTCTGGCTGGTAAACATGTTGAACAAAGAAAGCTTGTGGCTCTATCTAAACTACGAAACCTCAAACCCATCATTGAACGGTGGCCACCATCTTGTAGAAAGAGTCGCCTCCTGGAGGTGGTCCTGGCTCTATTACGTCTGGGTCATACCAACCTCACTCATGGATTCCTTAGGGCGCGGGAGGATCCCCCGACCTGCCCGTGTTGCTCCTCCAATTGCCCTCTTACAGTCTTTCATATCTTTGTGAGGTGCGAGGTCATCTCAGCCTTTAGAAGCAAGCTCTTCCCTGATGTGCTCACTATACCTAACCAACATCATATCCGGATCTTCTCACTTTTGTAGTGACCGTGTTTTTGCTTTCCTGTTGGATCTGAACATCTTATATAAGATCTAACCATTTCAACACTGTTCATGTATAGTTTTTTTAGTAAAGGTCACCATACACCCACAAAAAAAAAATCATTTTGTCAGTTAATGTAAATGTATTTTGAATGCTGAATTATTATTATCCTTTTCTTTCTCAGAAAGCTTTCAAGGAACCTGTAAGTAGCAGTGAACCTTCAACATCCGGAGCATTTTCTTCATCTGATCCAATGGCATCTTTAGATCCTGCCAAGGTTGAGTTAGTCAAGGCATTCTCTGTCAATACAAAAATGTTGCCGCAATATTGTATAATGTAAGTATTTTTATTATATTATTACCAGGGATGGGAACCATGATTCTAGACCTTTTTGGAGAGTTGGTAGTCGGTTGTTTGTCTCGACTCCAACTCATTGCAAAAATATTTTCCACTGTATAATAAAAAAAATTTAAATATTTTATTCGAAAGTAATAAGCCAATAATAATAATAATAAAAAGTTAGTAATAATAGTAGTAATAAAAATAATAAAAAATAATAACCTGTCTAAATATAATCATATAAATTCATATTATTTCAGGATATTTTTAACAACTGTCTAATATATATATTATCCACCTTTTTCCCCAAGACTGGGGGGTAAGGTGCGTGATATGCACCGGAAGAAGAAAAGTAGTAGAAGAATATGACCAGTCGAAAAGAAAGCCCAGCCTTACCGCCCTCTTTATACCTATTAGTGAGAACTCGTCGCTTCTAGAGCTTCAAGGGACCGCGACGGACCCTCACTATGGCATCTCTTCAATGTGGGGTTCATCCCTTGGCCCAGGTGGGCCACAACCATACCCCCTCACAAAACCCCACCATTCACTCCTATTATGCACCTTTCTTCTCGCCTCTGGCCAAAACCTTTTTCCAACATTTTTTTTTTTCTTCCCATCCAGACATTTTCTTACTGACTCAATCTATTTTTTCTTCAGTCTCACCAGGCGGTGGATCCCAGCACACTCACCACTATACATCCGCTTAACCAACCGACTATCATCCATCCTTCCATATGACCAAACCATCTCAATGTACTCTCATTTACTCCCCTCTTCACACCACACCACTCCCTAATGCGTTCAAAATTTAACCAGACAGCTTACCACTAACCATTTTTGGTGTTTTGGGGTTATCTTATAGCCAAAACCCACTGATGCAAATCTTAGGCTTCTACGACTAATAGTTTTTGAGTTATAGGGAGGTAAAGTTTTGGGGGGACAAAACCCCCATTTAAAAACTTGCAATTATCTTCCTCAAGATATGTTTAAAATATAACATGTTATATATGGCTGGAATCAGGAAAGAATAAGGAATTTAAAGATATATTCAAAATTCCTATAAATATTAATATAAAAAAAGTTATTAACGTTTAAAAAATATTTTTCCCCCTACCCCCACTAGGATTTTGAAACCGACCAAATTTTTTTTTTCTTAAAATTTTGATCCATAAGCCTTAAAAAAATGCAATAAAAACAATGGGTATAGACCATTTATTATGCTCAACAATCGATACAAATGATCCAGTAAAGCAGTTTTTTACTGAAATTTTTTTTACAAAATTTCAATTAAAATTGTGAAAGATTTTGCTATATACCTAAATTCCAACCTTGAAAATATTATCCATTTAAAATGAATGATAATAAAGTTAAATTTTACAAAATAATTAATAATAATAATAAGTGTGTATTACTTAAAACAATATAAAAATTTATAAAAACTCATTTTAAAATACATACAGTAAAAATGAAAATTGCCCAAAAATAACCAATGTAGACTGTTAGACATTGATTTAAAATATTAACTCAATCTGAAGGTGTACATGAATTACAGTAACAAGGTAAATAATACCTTTGTTCATTTCATAATTCTTATTTCTTCTGTTTTAAAGCAATATTGGATCCTTTGAGTTCCTGATTTTAAGGATGGATTTCCCAATATTTTCAAGATATTTTTTTTGTCCAAATGGCAAGAGTCTTCTATTTCAGGATAGTAATAATATTTATTATATCCGTTCGGATACAAAAATGTAATTTTAAAATCATCAAACTCTTCATCGTAAGAGCTGATGAATGCCACCCAAACTTTGTCATCATATTTACAAATGACATAGTCTCCACATTTTGGGGTAAGCAAATCTTGAACCTTATCTTTTTTTGAATTCTTTAGTATGATTCTTTCCTCTCCTTCATCAGCATCTGACGTTCATAGATTTTAACTCTCTACCATTGCTGACTGGGATTATTTTATGCAATTTTTGGGTTCCAGGAATTGATAGAGCATTTTGGAATCTGGTTGCCCAAAATTTTTCTTTCTGCTATATTTCTTCACTAAAAGTATTTAAAAAAAAAAAAAATTCTGCGAAATTTATACATGTCCTGAGGAGTTAATATCTGATTTTGAAAGGGTCTTTGTAGGCTAGCTTTAGCGGTCATCCTTTTCACCACTCCTCCAATTCCATCACAAGCACTTTTTCCATGTGGTGGCAAAAAAGTGCCACTCACAGTCTACATCAAAATACATCTTGTGATAATATAAATTTAAGAAATTTATTACTGAAGTAATAAATTTTGCTCAGTTCTGGTATAAAGAGCTTAATTTCAGGCACTAGAGTAGATATAAAAGTGTACACCATAGATGTACTATGCTTTGTGTTTGGGGATAAAAATCAAACTTTTGTGGGTAATTTCGTGTTCATCATCATCTGATTTCCTGTAGTAAACTACAAATGGGTGTACAGTACATTGGGAATTTTCCCAATGAAAACCTTGGGCTTTATCCTGTATAATAAAAGAAAAATTCTCTGAAAAATCCAACAATATTATTATTTCATTTACTATAACATTACTTTTTAGATTTTGAAGAAAAAAATCCTTGAGATTTTGAAATATAGTGGTGTCTTGTTAATTTATATACACTCAGTGAAGTACTAAAATCTCGGAAGTCTTCTGTTTTTTCCAACAAAGTGCATGTGTCCACTGTCACCCACTGTTTATATTTAACTTTTACATCTACTAAGTGCTCTAAAGTTTCAATGAATTCCTTCACACCAATTTCTCCAGGACATTCCTTGCACAAATGCATCATACATTTTCTGTTTTCTAAGCTGCACACACATTTTTTCATTTTTTTGCATTTTGACATTTGGTAATATGTGCACACACGAACAGAATGGGTGCCAGATGTTCCAGCTAAGACACAAAACTTAGGCCTTAAACCAGCAAATGATGAAAATCCGATTTTGGGGGATAAGGGGATCCTCTTTATAGGCTACATAACACTCTTTTAAGTTCATTAGAATAACCCTCTTTTGAACCAGCTCCTTTTTATCAGTATTTGTATTCCTAACACTTAAGCAGTCTTTCTTTCCAGGACAAACCCTACTTATGTCATTTTTTTGAAAAAAAGTTTCTTACGTACTCTTTTGTTTCATTTGCAAGAACCTTTCCTTTTGAAGTGGTTGGGATTTCAGGAATGATGCCAAATTCTTTTTTAAGTTTTTGACTCTTCTTTACCATGTAGTCAGTCGTTTGAAATATTTCCTTCGTTTTTCTATGGGAGTATGGAGATATGCTTAATATTTGCAAATTTTGGTCATAATAGTCAGTTTCAGTGAAAGCTTTGACTAGCTTCTTCATAAGATCTTCAAATCTGAAAAAAGGATATATTGCATAGATCTATAGGTTTTGAAAGAAAGTAAACTTACAGTTTGCAAAAGTAGAAATATAAATTTACTTGACTCCATTGTATTTAATCTATGATTTGTTATTTTTTTAATGTATTATGTATTCATGATCCTTTTCACGGTCTTTGTTTCTCTCATCATTTTTTTATTATTGATGTTCATCGTTTTAATTTATAATAAAAAAATTTTCTATAGACGTGTATATACTGTTTTTAAAATGTATACTAAATTTGAAAATTTCAATAAAACAATATATCTACATTTGCTGGTATAGTAAAATATCTGATAATTTACAAAGATTCTATTCGAATTTTAGAACATAAACCTAACCTATGACTATTTAACTGGATGTACATATGTATACATGGCTAACTTTTAGATTACTTATTTCAAGACAATATTGTCTTGAAATAAATAATCTAAAAATTAGGGATATGCTTCAGCCTTCAAAAAATTAATATAAACTTAATATAAACTATTCAACTTTTCTGCATGCTAGGATTATGAGCAATTAATGATATCTAATAATAATATTTAAGAAAATTATTATATTTTAAGTAAAAATAATTAGATGAAAAATGACAATCGAAATTTATTTGGAAATTAAAGTAGGCATTGGAAATAAAGTGCAATTTAGAAATCCTTTTTTAACAGTATTTTGTTCATTTTATCGGAATATTTTTTTCAAATTGTATCGTTTTATACTTACTTTTTCAATTCAGGTTCTTTTTTCTTCTTTTGAAGGACTTGGAATTTTTTGATTAATTGTCTCTTCCAGCTTCCTCTTAAGAGAGAGATGTTCTTGCTTTTTCTACAGTTTCTAAAACCTTTTTGCCTTTGGAAGTTGAAGGCACAGAATCTTAAACAAATAATAGAATAAATTATATAACCAACATAGTCTAGGTGGCTAATAATTCTAAACATGGGTAGGTAGGTATCTGTGTAGACACATTATTACATATAGATAGACTTTGCAAGTTATTTCAATACACCTTTGCATAAATAAATGAAATACTTACGACTTTTTCACTGGAGATACACCAAGGTCTTTCATAACTGATCCTATATCCACTTTTTGGACTTCATCATCACAATAGCTTCCAGCCATTGGGGATCTATCTGGTGAAGAGGTGCTTTCGGAAGAACTGCTTTCATCTTCGAGTAAAATAGCTGGATTTTTTTAAATATCTTTTCGACAGCTGCAGCACAAAGGGGTACCCTTTTCTAAAATGCCTTTGCAGGCAATAAACAATGGGTCACTAATTGGCCTTACTTCTTTAAAGTAAGTTTTCCATGTTTCTTAAAGAGGATCTTTGCAATGTTCTTTAGGCATTTTTATTCTAAATATTTTTAAAATAATTTATAATATCTGAAAAAAAAACATTTAAGATAGGTTTAAGTTAGCTATCAGAAAGTGTGGAATGCGCAAACTAAATATCTTTAATAAATATGACTGTATCTAGGTAAATTACAGTAATAAATTAAAATCTTTATACAGCCATTAGCAATACTAAGCTTAACTCCATTGACTTATGTATTTAATTCATATTATTATGATTTAAATACCTGCTAGATCTACATTGAAGTTACTTCTGCAACTCCTTGCTTTAAAATGAAACTGATGACAATCAATAACCTTGTATTTTTAGCAAAATGACCTCGGTGGGACATTGGTTCTATATTTCTAAGGTACCATCATTTAATCTTAAGTTTAGCAACTAGGTACCCACTAAAGCAATAAAAAGTGAGTGTATTTCCATATTCATGTGCATAAGAGTAAGATAATAACTTAATGGATACATTAAAAAAAAAAATTATTACACTTTGTAAATTTTCCCTAAAAAAAATTGCTTTACTGGATCATTTGTATAGACTGTTAAGCATAACAAATGGTCTATACCCATTGTTTTTATTGCATTTTTTTAAGGCTTATGGATCAAAATTTTAATAAAAAAAAAAAACAATTTTGGTCGGTTTCAAAATCCTAGGGGGGTAGGGAGGGAAAATATTTTTTAAAGGTTAATAACTTTTATATTAATATTTATAGGACTTTTGGTTATATATTTAAATTCTTTATTCTTTCCTGATTCCAACCATATATGACATGTTATATTTTAAATATATCTTGAGGAAGATAAATGCACTTTTTAAATGGGGGTTTTTGTCCCACCCAAAACTTTACCCCCAAATAACTCAAAAACTATTAGTCGTAGAACCCTAAAGTTTGCACCAGTGGGTTTTGGCTATAAGATAACCCCATACACCAAAAATCATCAAAATCTGAGATGTAGTGGTTAAAGGCCTGTGGTGATCTGTCATGGAATGACCCGCACCTTACTTCGCCTTTGCCAAACTCGAATACCTTTCTTTCAGACACTCCTTTATTAACAATTCACTTTCTAAGAACTTTGGTTTCCCAATCAGTCGAATCCATGTACACTACCACTCTACGTCTGCTTAACCAACCGACTATCACTCATTTCCATATGACTAAACCATCTTAATACACTCATTTATGCCTTTCTTCACCACACAACTCCCTAACATGTTCATTCCTCATATTATCAATTCTCACACCTAACACGCCCCTAAGATTGTCCATCTGAACAGATTGTACATTAGACCTATACCTATTCCACACCATAATTTTAGTACTACAGTATAGGTTTACACTGGCAACAACATATCCACATGCAGAACCCTATCGCACTCGTCATAGTCCCTTGCATTCAACAAGATTTAATTGTACCAGCCATCTTCCTATCGTTCACAACTTTTTTACTACACTGCATCATCCGCTCCCTTTTCAGCCAATATTTAGCCTACAGATTTAAACTCGGATACTTGTTCCAGTTACTCACCATCCAACATGATTTCACAACTCGGACTCTCCTCACCCACCACCATTACCTTACTCTTATCCACTACATTTACTTTCAAACCCCTCAATTTACACACCCTGTCAAACCCCATCTACCAATCCTCTCAAACTTTCTTCAGATTTGTCACACAAAACCAAATCATCAGTGTACAATAAGCAGCGCCCCCTCTACTCTGCATGTCCATATAACCTAAATACAGTTTGTTCTTATTCTTCTAATTTTCTCACTCATTTACTTCAATGTAAAAAATTTATCAGCACATCCACTACCACTTAATGTACCTTGTTATTCAACAATCATCCCCTCAGTCACTAGACGCACTCTTTCAACCAAAATACCAGCATAATTCTTCCCTACAACACTCGATAAACTATCTAGTTTCTAAAGTTCCCCTTATCACCCATACCCTACCCTACCCTTTCCTTCAATCCTTCGGAACTACACCCTCCATAGATGGTTTGTTACACAACTTCCATATCCAGTCATTTTTGATCATTTCACCAGTAATTCCACTTATACCTGCTGATTTACCACTCTTAAAGTTCAATTTTTTTTTTTATTATTATTATTATTATTATTATTATTATTATTATTATTATTATTATTTCACTATTATATATTTCACTATTATATATTTATTTATTATATAGTGAATGACGTTGTTTTGTGAGGGTACATGGTTGTGGGCGTGGCCCAGGAAATCGACCCCGAAACTGACGAGATACCCCAATGAGGATCTATCGCGGTGAATGAAGTTCTAGGGTGTATTTTGGCAGTGCCAAGCTCGCACATAAGGGTATGAGTGGATGGTATTGGGGTGGTTGGAGTTTCCTTTTTCGAATTAGGTCATACTTTTACTTAAATATTCTGTTCCCGGTTCGTGTTTGCGCACTCCACCCCAATCTGCGGGGGAAGCCATGGGAAAGCTGAATAAGATTATTATTATTATTTTTATTATTATCATTTGTAGGTGTCTGGAGAATAATAAGTGGGACTTCCAGAAAGCTGGTGAAATGTTTTTAAGTCTTCAAGCGGAAAACAAAATTCCACCAGAATATTTCGGACCAGTCGCATAGTTGCTTAGTCCATATTTTTTTTAATTGAGAATTTATTTTTGTAAGATTATTTACCTGTTTATTATTATTATTATTATTATTATTATTATTATTATTATTATTATTATTATTATTATTATTATTATTATTATTATTATTATATATGAAATGCTAATTAGCAAATTTTTTTTAAAATGTACTTTAAATATTTACGCATATTTTGCGTAGTACACCTCAGTGATAACCATTTTTAAGCTAGAATTTTATTTATATAGTGTCTGTACTATTGTCGAATATTGCACATTGCACAAGTATAAAAATTAATGCGCTGTCGTAGCTCACGTCGGCGCTTTCTCCATGTCTTTCCAAAGTATTTTATGTTTTCTGTATTAAATTTTTATAACTCTTAACATATGCATTAAAGCACTTATGTCCACCCGAATTCTCAATATATTAAAGGCCGAAGTCTAACTTGAAGATTTCTGCCAGTTTTGCCTTCAAACGTTTCTTTAAAGAGTTTCGAGCGTCAGAAAATGTTTGCGATGTATTGTCTGCGACTTTTCGGCCTTGAGTATTAGTGCGATTTATCACCAATATAATATAGCTTAGTAGATTGCATGTTACATTAATAGACAGTTTCATTTAGAATCTAACTTAGTAAATTTCATGTTTAAATTATGGGGTGGGTTAATTACTTGCATGGTTAAAATATATATCTTAGACCGAGGAGATGGTAACTTAATATGTTTGATTGGGCAGGCTTGATAGGCTCGTGTGGCTTTTAGGTGTGTATTTTCTTGTGGTATAATAATAATTAAGAATAATCAAATAACTTTATTACTGTTGAGATTTTCCCACTATCTTGGGTAATTGTTTGGAATACAAGTGTAGTCATCACAAACCTAATTAAATCGAATGACGAAATTATTTATACAGCTATTTTTACCAGTTTAATGAAGATAATGAAAAAATAATAATAATGAAGATAATGAAAAAAAAAATAGTTTGGTAATGTTTAGTTTTAAAATTGTACAAAAAATGTTTGGAATCGTGTGTATCGTCGAAATTCTTCTATACAGATTGTATTAATCCTCCCTTTGGATAATATTATTTTACATTTAAATTGTATTAAGCTTCCCTTTGGATCATATTTTAGATTTAGACCACTTGGGCAACGATATATGACTGTTCTTCGGGATATTGAAATTTTTTTTGGAATCGGGGAGGGGTATGGTCGCCCTCTGGACGACCGTGTGGCTGCCATCCGTGCTTTACCTTGCCGGACACCCAAATACCGCTTCGGCAGTTTTCTATCGCCCCTTTCTACAGTCGGTTGCTGAACGTCTCGCCTCCCCCTCCCTCACATCTTCTCTTCTTCGCTCGAAGAAGAAGGGTACTTCTACCAAAGTGAAGTGATGGAAGAAGCCCTTGCTGCTTTTGACTCCGCCAAGATGGCCTTAGCTTCCACCACTCTCTTAGTCCACCCTCAGGATTCTGCACCCACTTGTCTTCAGTTTGACAACTCCGATTTCGCGGTCGGAGGGGTTCTCCAACTAAACCTGGATGGTGTGTGGGCACCTCTCGCTTTCTTCTCTAGCAAGTTACAAAAACCCGCTATAACGCTTTCGGCAAGGAACTTCTTGCAATCTATCTCGCGGTCCGGTACTTCCTGAAAGACCGCGAGTTTCACATTCTCACTGATCACACGCCGATTGCCTTTGCGATGTCATCTCGTCATGAACTACACTCGCCCAGAGAAGCTCGTCATTTAGAGTATGTATCGCAATTCACAACTAATCTACGGCATATCTTTGGAGTAGACAACCTCACTGCTGATGCTCTCTCGCGCATCGAGGTCAATGCTCTGTCTGTTCTATCTTCTCTCAACTACGTTGACATGGCAACTAGCCAGGTGTCTGAAGATCCAGCTCTTTAACCTGATTCTTCGCTTTAGCTGCAGAGGTTCTCGCTCCCCTGCATTCAGAAGAATCTCCTTTGTGATATGTCTATAGGATATCCTCGTCCATTTGTACCTACATTTTTCCACAAACGAGTATTTAGCAACCTTCATTCCCTTTCTCACTCTGGTATTGTGGCTTCACAAAAGCTTGTTACAGCTCGCTTTGTCTGGCTCCACGTAAATACCGATGTGAAAAGATGGACTTGTGAATGTCTTTCATGTCAATGTTCTAAGGTTCAGCAGCACACCAAGGATCCTAATGCACCCTTTTGCCGCTTGGTGAACGATTCGAGAAGGTTCACAACGACATCGTTGGACCTCTACCATCTTCAGGCGGTCATCGGTGCATACTCATGTATCGATCGTTTCACAGGACGGACCGAAGCTATTCCTCTTTCTGTAGTTACAGCGTAATCCATAGTCAAGACTTTCATGGCTCACTGGGTTTCACGTTTCGGTGTTCCACTCACTGTCACTTCTGACTAAGGTAGACCCTTCGAATCATTCCTTTGGAGAGATTTGATGAGTCTTCTTGGTACAGAGAAAATTCGCACCACGAGTTATCATCCTATAGCGAACGCTTTCACCGCCAACTTAAGGCATCACTGGCAGCTCACCCTCTACCAGAGTGCTGAACTGAAGCTCTTCCTTTGGTTATGCTTGGCACCCACGCGGTTCTTAAGGAGGATCTTCGGTGCTCTGCAGCTGAACTCGTCTATGGTTCACCTCTTCGCTTGTCAGAGGAATTCCATTCTCAGTCTTTTCCTCCTCCGTTTTTAAATCCTCTTTCCTATATCACCCTCTTGCGACGTCGTGGAGACCCACACCTACACCACGACATCAGAAGGTGCACTACTCCATTCCGAAAGATCTTTCTTCATGTACTCATGTCATCCAACGTCCTTCCCGCGCAGAGGTCGTTTCTATCGACCGACTTAAGCCCGCTTGTTTCGATGCTGATCCTCCTGACACTCCGGATTCCGAACTTTTTCCTCGTTCTATTCTGGTTTCTTTTTCTCAACAACCTATACTTTTCCAACACCTATTGCTCCACTTGCATCTTTACCTTCTACTTCACCACCACCACCACCATCGATACCCCGCCGCCATCTTCATCGCCGCTTCCGTCTTTACCACCAACTCTGACAAACACCTGTTCCGGCCCCAGCATTACCCGTGGTTCAGGATCCTGTACAGTTGCCAACGAACACTCTCTCATCAGTTCCTGTAATACATCTTAGGAACAGACTCTGCACTGGCATTCCTAGGCTCATTCCTCCTCATTCTACTATACTTCTTCGTCCGCTTCTGCTTCTGCGCAACCCTCTTTGTTTGCAACGCCGCTACCGCAGTCATCTTCTCCTCAGGTCCCGCTTCATTCTGCCTTAGGTCCATCGGGATCAGAGTGTAGAACGCGAATTGAGCTGCAGATTCGTTGGCCGAGACGCTATCTTGACTGATTTATCAACCGCCTACTCCGCTTAAGAGGGGTCCTGTAGCCACCATAGTTACAAAATCTACAACTAAAGTTCCATGTCGCGGCAAGCGACGGCAGGAATGAGGCTTATGGCGCGATTTCGTCACCTTTGATTTTGAATAACGAGTGCTGATATGTTCCTGATTTTCTCTTAAAAATATATGATTTTGGTAGCTTTTGAAGAGATTTGTGTTTAGGATTTATAGTACTTGTACGTACTAAACACGTATATTCGTCTTGTCTCAAGAAGTTCTGGAGAACGTAATAATATCTATTTTTATGAAGCCTGAAAGTTTTCATTTATCAACTTTCTGAACACTTCATACGGCCACATATCTAACCCTCAAGACTTCAATATATTTATATTTATATATATATATATATATATATATAGTTAATATATATATATAAAAGGCTATATATATATATATATATATATATATATACTATTATATATAGTATATAGTATATTAGTATATATATATATATACTATATATATATAAATACTATATATTAATAATATATACTAATTAATTACCATAGGAGGGGGCGGTAAGGCTGGGGCTTTTCTTTCGACATTTGTCATATTCTCCTACTACTATTTCTTTGTCCCGTGCTTGTAGCGCACCCTTCCACTCCCGTCTTGGGAAAAAGACCGGTAGCCCTATAAGAAAGAAAGGAAAGCAATCATTATAGTATAAATAGTATAGTACAGGGTACTGCTACTATACGCGCTATAGTATATATCATATATTATATAGATAATACTATATATATATATATACTATATATATAAGTATTATATAATATATATCATATATATATATATATATATATATGATATATTAGTTATTCTACTTTTCTTCGTAGTTTTTTATGTAGTATTATGTGTTAACCCTTGTTTCATGCCAAACTTTTGTGTCACGTTAAAACTTTTATTTTTCACATACTAATAGACTTACAATTAAAACAATATCTATTAAAAATAGTAAGAAAAATTAACTTGTATAAGCGCACCGTGCACGTTTGAAAGAGAATATTTATACGATAGCTTTCATTTCATCAGAAACCTCTTCGGTCGTATTAGTTTTTTGACTTTTTTCAACCGGCTTAAAATTACAATGAGTTGTAATTTTAATCACGTTGAAAAAACTAATACGACTAACAGAGCGTTTCTGATGAAATGAAAGCTATCGTATAAATATTCTCTTTCAACGTGCACGTGCCCTGTAAAGTTAATTTTTCTACTGTTTTTAAATAGATATTTTTAGATATTTTTTAATTGTAATCTATTAGTAAGTGCAATAGTATGTGAAAAATAAACGTTTTTAACTACAACAAAGTTTGCATAAAACCAAGGGTTAACAATAATACTATTATATAATATTATATATATATATAGTATATATATATATAACGTATTATATAATATATGAAATCACTAACTATATATACTATATATATATATATATATATATATATATATATATATAGATATATATATATATATATATAGATTTATTAACTATGATACTATCTAATAATATATATATATATATATATATATATATTGTGGCGTCTAGTGGAAGGGGGCTGCGACCACCACCGATGAGTCTAAAACAGCCCCCCGGGACGAAACGCCAATTCATCGCGACAACGCTCACTATCATCTAGTCTTCAGCTAAGAAGGTGCCGATTCCTTCAACAGCGGACCATATACACCCTTCATACATTGGTGACCACCGGAGTGACTACAGTTCCACTGGCAGTGGGCACAACGAACCACCAGCCAGATCCCATTTTCTACTACACAAGTCTTGTTCGCCTGGCAAAGACATTTCGTGTAGTTCTTGTTTTTAGTTACCAATCCGTTTCAACGCCCAGCATTACATCAACGTTCAAGTTTCTTCCTGCTGGGCGCTGCTCTGTTCAGTTCATCCTGTTAAACGCCGGCTACTGTGCTTCGCTGCAGGTGCGGACCAACTGCACGTAAGAGGACAGAGTGGTCGAAGCCTTCTCAGCTGGCTTAATGTGTGCACCCATGCTTCTCTACTGAAAGACTGACCAACGTCTTCCAGGTGCGCGGCAGTCAGTGTGCTACGCGGCCATTGTCCACTGGCGGGAGTTCTGTTGGCGTACTGGTGAGAAGGGGTTTGCGGACCACCACCTATGAGTCTAAAGCAGCCCCCCGGGACGAAACGCAATCATCGCGCAACGCTCACTATCATCTATGTCTTCAGCAATAAGGTAGTTCTTCAACAGAACGACCATAACCCACTGTCAGATCTATAAGTATATATATATATAGTAATACATACATACTATCATATAGTACATAATACATAGTATATATATATATGAATATACTATATAAATATATATATACTTATCATTAGTACTAATACTATACTACTATATACGTATATACGTATATATATATATATATATTATAATATAAATATATAATTATTAACTATATATATATATACTATATATAATATATATATATATTTCTTCTTCTTCATTCTACCTTTTCCCCCAAGCATTGGGGGGGTAAGGTGCGTAGCTTGCATCGAAAAGGAAAAGCAGTAGAAGAATATGACTCAAAAAGTCGAAGAGAGAAAGCGCCACCGCCTTACGCCCCCCCTCGTACCATTAATTGCTAGTAAGAACTCGTCGCAATCAGAAAATCCACCCTAGTGAGGTTCACGCGGACGCGACGGACCCACTGATGCCGTAAATCGTCAGGTGTATAGGGTTCGTCCCTTGGGCCCAGGTGGGACCCCGCGTCACAACCATACCCCCTCACAAAAACCCCCACCTTCTCTCCTATTATGCACCTTTATTCTGGCCTCTGCCAAAACTCAATTTCTCTCCTTCAGACACTCGTTTACTGACTAATCCAACTTTTTCTTACGGCCTCCTCAGCGGGCGGTTCCCAACACCACTCGCCACCAGCGCTATATTGATTACGCGCTCTAACCAACCGATACTATACAGTTCATCCTTTCCACATGACCAAACCATCCAAACATACTTTCATTATTTATTTTTTCGTTTACCCCTTTCTTCACACCACACAAGCTCTCTAATGCGTTTATATCCTCATATATAATATATATATATATAATATATATACATTAGTATATATAATATATATATAATAACCTATATATATATATATATAGATATATACTAGCTATATATATATAACTAGATATATATTATAAATATTAATTCATGATATATATATATTAATATATATATATACTATATACTGATATATATATATATATATATATATCCTACTATATAATATATATATACTTATATTATATATATCATATATATATACTATATAGTATATATATAGTATATATATATATCATATATTATATATATTAGTAGTATATATATAGTACTATATAACTATATACTAGTATATATCAGGCTTGGGTCTACAAGGCTATCAAGTACTTCGTACTTAAGTACATTTTTTGGAGTGCAGTCTGTACTTGCAGTTTCTTACAACCACAGGCTGTACTTGTACTATGCCACCTTCTTTTGTACTTTGAAAATTTGTAACCAGGTACTTGCAATAGTCACTTTGGCAATTTTTAACTTCCAATCATTTCTTTTTTTTATTTTTTTCATTTTCCTGAAATGTTCATTCTAAATTGGAGTGACTGCTTTGACTCTGGAAACGCTTCAGCTTCTGCCAAAAAGTGGGAGCTGTAATCGTTTAAGGGGATGAGCAGGTTTCTTCCTTCTTCGACTAAATCTTTTTTCCTCAAAATCCATGGTTCGCATTCGTGCTTGTTCTCTGGCCATTCAGGCTAGAGACAGTGCGTATCGGGTGTGGAAAAAATTATCATTGTCCTATCACCTCTGACCTAATTTTCATTCAGCTAGAAATCGTTGTAGGGATACTCTTCGACGAGCAGAAGTGACGGACTTTCATTAACATCGGAAAAGCTGCGCTGACCCCTTGGGTATCTCCTCATGACAAATCTTTTGGCCTCTTGCCAAAACGATTCTCTCAACACAACTTCTGTAAATTCATCCTTTCCTCGTCCTCTTAATTCGCTTGCTTGATGAGTTCTGGTTGCTAATACTCCAACTGAAAAGTCCAATCTCTTAAGCCTTTTAATTTTAATTAAAACTTTACGCTGACTCCAAAAATGTATTCCTTTTTACTGTAGCATTAATAGTGTTTTTATAGATACATAATATAACGGCTAATCGAAAACGCTGGCCATATATATATATATATATATATATTTATATATATAGTATATATCAATAGTTTAAATAAATAAATAGTATAATAGTATATAGATATATATATATACTATATAGAAGTATAATATATATATAATTATATATATATCATAATATATATATATATATATATAGCAGCGTTATCAAATTATTATCGATGTATCGATAATCTGAAAAACTTTGAAAGCGTTACTCCTACTCCTACACAACGAATTGAACATTAGGACATTAAAAAAAAAAGACAGTTAGAAGCCACATGGGCCTATCGACTCATCGAGACTGTCCCAGTCAGGCTAATAAAACCAATCACCAAACATGCTTATGTTAATCCCAAAGCACCCTAGGGTTTGTCAACAATTTAAATAGTATAAACAAAGTTTACAACTAAAAGAAAAAAACTATAGCTAAAGTATACATGCTAACCACACTACAAGCTATAATAACTTTGTTATAGTCCTACATGCAGTTTGACCTTAATAACTACTGTAACTAAATACCCGCCAATTTGGCTTAGTCAAAATATATTATATGATACCTGAACCATGCATTCATATAACTATCCAATCCTTTCTTAAATGTTATAATTGAGTCGCACTCAACAATCTCATGTGGCAAACTATTTCAAAAAATTAACAACCCTACTATTGAATGAATGCTTTCTTATATCAAGATGGCATGCTTTCTTAATTTTCTTACTGTGCTCCCCGGTCTCCCGTCTGTGGTCTACTATGAAGAATTTATTGGTCTCCATATATTTTTAAATATATTTTAGACGCATCATGCCCCTTCTGAGAAATTGCTTTTCTGCAGAAAACATTCCTAACTCCTTCAGCCTCTCCTCATAGCTCTTACTCTCAAACCCAGAAACCATCCTTGTTTCTCTACGTAATTGCACTCTTTCTAGCATACCCATGTCTTTCCGTAAATAAGGGGCCCAAACTTGTGCGCAGTATTCTAATACTTGCATAACATAGCTATTATACATTTAACTTATAACTTCCTTAGCTCTTGTATACGTCATTGAGACATAGTAGAAATAATATATACTTTGATCGATTTTGCTAATACATAGAGCAATTTTATTGTTAAAAGTCTGGAAAAATTACCTATAATTTTCATATAGAGAAATATTGAAATAAATAAGATATGTATGAACTCCCAGCATGGTTTCAGAGAAGGGTAGGTCATGTCAGACAAACCTATTTAGAATTTATGGAGTACATTACTGATTGCATTGACTGAGGAGATCCAGTTTATATTATATACTTAGACTTCAAAGCTTTAATTTTATAACATTCCCAACATAAGGCTGATGAAGAAGTTATTGCAATGTGGTATAGATGGATCGAGTGGTTACAGGTTGGCATTAAAGAGGTGGTTGGGAATAGAAAAACAGTGTGAAACTAAATGCAATAAGCATATGAAATAAGTGAGAGTTGGTATCCCACAGGTTCGTTGCTGGCCACCATTGCTCCTCATAATATATATATTATATATATATAGTATAATATATATATATATATAAATAAATATAATAATATAATATATATATATAATATATATAATATATAATATATATATATTATATATATATATATATTATATATAATATATTATGATATAATATATATGATCATAATAATACCTAAAAAAAAATTTGGTCCAACAGTCTCAGCCAATCCCCATCGTATCGTATTTTAAAACTTTATTTGAGAACCTAGCGATGAAGAATCTTACAGTTTCGTAGCTTTATTTTTATGAAAAACTATAAAAATAAAATACCGAAAATATAATAATAAAAAAAATTTCTATAATTTTTTAAGTTACTCCTTTTTCTATATTAAATATTTATTTTAATTTTAATACAGCATTTATATTATCAGACTAGATGAACTATAATATTCAAAGTTATTGTGAATAACGAGAAATTAATAATGATTTGATGCATAAAACTATAAAATACTAAAGGGAAAAGAATAAATATATTATAATTATATACCTTTTAAATGTTATTAAAATATATACCCTACTATTATAAAGCCATTTTCCATTTTTCACCCCAGATAAGGACACATAAGAAATTCTTAATCATTTAGTCACGAATTTCTACATAATCCAACTTTATTGACAAAATTTAATCATCTGTTCAAAAAGACATATAAGCAATAAAAAAAAAATAAAAAATAATTGATCAAGCTATTGTGATGGAGTTTATCGATTTGGAAGAAATTAGATTTAAAGCTAACTTCATCAAATCAACGACCAACTACGCCGCCATCTTGTTTATTTTACATTTGTTCGTTAGTATTTTCCGGAAAATTGCACTTTAAAATCACCTTTCGAATCACGGAAAATTTTCTGAAGTTCAAAAAAATTTCTTAAGTTCAGAAAAGGTTAAGTTAAGATAAATTTTTTAAGAAAATTCTTTAGTAGCAAGCTTCTGGAATAATGCCAGAGGCTTGCCACTAAACAATTTTCTTAAAAAAACTTAACTTAACTTAACTTTCTGAATTTAGAAATTTTTTTGAACAGAAAATTTTCGGTGATTCGAAAGGTGATTTAAAAGTGTAATTTTCCCGCATTTTCCTTACTATTCTGGTGAAAAGCCCACAGCAAACCTTAACAGAATTAGGAAATTCCTTACGTTTGGTTAGCATTTTCCTAAAGTTGTGCTAAATTTGACAAAATGGAACGCAAACTTTAGGATTTTCCTAAATTCGTTAGCAAAAAGTGCCAAAATCGAAAAACCGCCTTTATATAAACTCGAAAATATCTAAAATTGCTCGATATATCGAATAAGTTATACCCATATCAATACTTTTGATACTTTATCACCTACCACGGTTCACAGTCTCTTGCGAGTTTCCATATATTATTTATATATATGGTGTTTTGTTTTCATTAACTGCTGAGAACTTGTTGAAATAAGGTTATAGGAAAGTTGATAGAGTTTGGATTGCCAACAAGAAATTCTAGTATTTTAAACGTAAGTATAAAATTCAAGAAAGCAATGTGTTCTCTTTTCATAGAATTTCAATATTTATTGTTTAAGGATTACATTTGGATCTAAGGTCTAGGCCTACCTCGTGTTTTTGTTTTTGTTTTTTTGTTAGGCCTAAATTTTTTCATAGGCTATCGTTTACAAATTGTGTATCCAATAAGGGCTATCCAAATATTTTAAATAGCGGTAATTGTTTACATTAAGGTCCCCTACTTAGTTTTGATAAATATCCCAGCATAGACTCAAAAAATAGTTGAATCATATAATAGTATTATTATTAAGCATGCCAAAAAACGTTCCAAATTCGTCTCGATTTGTTGAATGATGTGAAAAATGAAATTACTTTTTTTCTCTTTTGAGCTTCAAATTGATTGATTTTCAAATTTCAATAATGCTCTAAACAGATTTTTTATAAAAATCACAGCATAGGACTAAAAAAATATATATGAAGAATAAAAAAAAAAATTATTGTCCTCTTTAGGAAAAAAAGTACAGCCTCTCAAAGTTGTTAAAAAATCCCATAGACTTTCAAAATTGATCGATCCAGGTTAGCTCTCTCGGGCCCTCTAAGTCAGGTTATGATAATTTGTTAGGTATACACAGAAAAATCTATGTAGAATTAAACAATCTTATCATAACCTAACTAGGATGACCCTAAAAGAAGCACGAGGCCCACTAATTTTTATTATAAAAGAAAGTACTATGGGATAATTTTTTAAACTTTCAAGAGCTGTAAAACTTTATTTCCGTAAAGAGAACTGACGATTTTCGTTTTCACATTCTTCATTATTATTTTTAGAGTATATCTGGTGATTCAAAAAAAAAATTTTCGTTTTTTTTTAAATAACAAAAATCCTTTGGAGATTTCAACATAACTTTGAAGAGTTGTAAACTTTTTTCACTAAAGAGACCGACAAAAAATTTTATTTTTATTCTCATTACTATTTTTTAGGTTCTATGCTGTGATTTTTATAAAAACTGTTTAGAGGCAGTTATTGGAAATGATTACATTTGATTATTTTTAAATTCATTATTATTTAAATTTTTAGTTATTTCGAAGTAAATAATTTATTATTTGTGTCTCAACAATGATGTTGAATATACTATATATAAGCCCACCTCCAATGCGCTCAATAGACAAGCCTTGCTCCGTTAGGAGCAAACCAAAAGCGCTTGTGAAGAATAAAAAAAAATATATACAAGTCTTTAGAAAAAAGTTACAGCCTCTCAAAATTTGAATTTTCCCCATAGGCTTTTTCTATAAAAACTGAACGGGCCTCGTGGTCGTTTAGGACTATCTATTCAGGCTATGAATAAGATATGTTGGTTAATAGTTCTAGCCGAGATGAATTAAACATTAGGTAACTATTTATAAAACTATAACATTTTAATTTACAGAAATTATATCAGAAAATTTCTTTATTTTTTTTAATTTTTTATAATATATATATACCCACAAATATTATTTTTAAATAGTATATTCAATAAAAATATAAAAAATTCATATTTAGAAAAAAGCCTAGTCAACGTTTTTGTAGGGATAACTCCGTTTTAAAAAAAATTTTTTTAGATTATTTGATATACCTATATATATAAATTTTCTTTTAATAATTTTATTTTTTACATATTATTCAACAATTAATATCAATATAATCAAAACAATTAATTAAATAAAAAAAAAAAATTTTAAAATTATTTTTTGTTAGGATTAGAAATATAAATTTAAATAATCGTGATATATAATTATATATATATATATAATTATAATATATTATATATATATATATATATATATAGATAGATATATTATAATATAGATTATAATATATATATATATATATATAGTATATATTATATATATATATATATATATATATATAAGGCCTACCAGCAATATATAAATCAATCTATGAAAAGTTAGTGGCACCAGTATGTCCATACAGCGTTAGCTAAGCCTCCAGCTATCAGTGATCCATATAGGGTTAGCTCGCGGTTGACGAACTATACTGAGTTCAGGTTAAGTTATTAAGTATACATATATTAAATCTGTGGTTATTGCTTAACTAATTTCATTGTAACCTGATAGAGGTCTTAACCAACGTAAAACCATACGAGTTTCACCTAAACCTATACAGACTGATGCTGGTTACAAACTAAACCTAACCCTAGTTTGGATCAACGTTGTTGTAAAATTAGAATATATATATTATATATATATTATATATATATATATATATAGTAATATATATATATATATATATATATATATATATAATATATATATATTATATATATATATATATAATATATTATATAAAAAATATTTCCAGCTTATATTTTTTTATTTTATATAGGCCCTATATATGTTTTAAATATAAAATTATGAATAATCTCTAAAAAAAAATTAAATATTGATATGTTAAAACTTTCAAGCTTATTCATCCCTACACTAGATGATATAAAGCACAAAAAAGTTACGTTTTTACGTACCCTAAAGTCATGATTTTCCATTTGAAAAATATAAAATGAAAATGTAAATAAATCACTGAAAAAAGCTTCAAAGAATTTTTTTGATACCATTTTGTAAATTAAAAGTTTATAGAGTTAATAAATAGTTACCATATAAAGTTTATTCACCTCGGCTACTATTACTGATTTGATAAGTTTACACAGATTTACTTAGTGTATAGTTAACAAAATATAAACCTGAACTAGTAGGGTCCTAAAATGAGACCTAACCTGGATGGATTGATGATGCTGTTAACCTAGACCTAACTTGGATGGATTTACATTGCCATAAATCTACCGTAGATGGAGTTATGGCAACCATGGCTATGCTAATATTTCTTTTACAGTCTTCCCATGGGCTTATTTTGTAAATTACAATGAAAAGAAATTCTGGTCAGATTTTTTTGAGAAAAATCTATGGGATTTTTTAAACTTTGAGAGGCTGTAACTTTTTTTAAAACCTTACATAATTCTGATTTTTTTATTCTTCATTACTATTTTTTTTATTCTATGTTACGATTTTATAAAAATCTAAGTAGGGGTCCTTAATGTAAATAATTACCTCTAGTAGTAAGTAATTATGTGCATTCTTTTTATTTCTGGTTGAATGTGGAGACTGTAACTGTGAGCGAGAACCTCTTCTCATCAATTTTTATGAAACTATCACAAAACCTAAAAATTGTGCTATTAAGAGTTAAAATCAAAATAGTTTGGCAAATTAATATATTTTATTCACCTAATGCATAGAACGTTTCATGTTGAAATATATCACAATCTGTAGGCTACTAACATACTTAACCAGTGGCAAACTCGCAAAAGCAATTTTATATTTTCATAGTGCAAATAGTTTTTCCAGTACTTGTAGAGTTCCATAGAGTCCAAATAAGATGAATACTATGTTGAAACTTTAAACATTTTATGTATAAAAATGGTATCAACAAATTGTTTTTTTTTTATATTGATTTTCATATATTTTAAGTTTATAGTTTCAATAAAAATATAAAAATAATACTACAAAAAATCATGCTATTCTGTTCGTGTAGGGATTAAGAAACTTTCAATATATATATATATATACCATAAAATGTGGGAAAATTGGTCACGGAGGGGAGAACCGGTCACTTTATAATAATAATTTTTTAAATTAAAACATTTTTCAATTAGAGAAAGGTGTTTTAAGTAGCAAATAGAATATAATTTAACCATATATAAAAACTTAAGTAAATAACTTATACCTACTAGTAAAAAAAATTTCCCCCATTTTGAAAAATTTTTTAAAGTTGCAAAAAAATTTTAAGACCTGGTGAATCTCGTAGAATCAGAATTTTACTTAGAATCAGAATTTTGACTTAGATGCATATTTATTGGGAAGTCTTTTTAACATTTTCCATATAAAAAACTTAAAATATTAAGCTTAATTTTAAAGTTAAGTTTTTTCAATTTCGGGGGAAAACCAGTTAGTATAAACTTGTATAAAAATGTCCATTTTTTTTAGTTTTCAATAATATTTTATTGGAAATTAATTATTATGGTAGACTATAAAGACATTTGTTAATGTTTTCTATACTATTTTTCTTTTTCTATCTGTGAAAGGATTAAAAATAAACGTTGCAAATCGATACTGTATCATTTTTTTACGAAATGTGCTTACATACTGGTAATATAAAGCAGAGTCAGAGTCGTGGAGTCATGCAATTTTCCAGGAGTCAGTCAAAAATTCTGTGCTATTGGAGGTCTGAGTCGAAATTCCTGTGTAAGTGAAGCACTTGAAATTTTTGTTTAGTGAGTTAGTCGAATATCCAAAATTTTAATTAAGGAGTCTGAGCCAAAAAATTTATTTTACGACTCCGCAACCATGATATATAAAGTGCCTTTTTTGTTAGGTGTAAATATTATTATTATGATTATTATTAAAATTGATTGTCATAATTTACATTATGTTCATTTTTTTTGTCAAGTTTATATAAAATTTGCGTAGTGCATAGCGCCTTACTCGTAATTATAAAGTGCCTATTTGGTTAAAAAGTGTAAATATTAGTATTATTTAGAAATTATAATAAATTTATTGTACTAATTCTTTTTTTTTCAATGTTTATTTAGCATAAAACAATGAAAATAAAATTCATAATTTTGGAAAAAATTTGTTTGGAAAATGTCAATAAAATAAATTATAGTGTGTTTTTCTATCCAAATTCATACTATTACATTATCTTCTAAACATTTAAATATAATTAAAATTAGATTGGACAAGCACACCTAATAATATTTAAGATGTTTTGGGGGTTGCAAACATTGATCCATTTTCCCAAAAATTCAATTTTTGAAAAATGAATTTTTCAAAAAAAATTTAAAAATTATTTATTTCAAAATGTTTATTTATCTACAATATTAAGGAAACTCCAAATGTGAGAAAAACTATTAAATATAGATGTAACTTAAAATTTTTGATTTTTCATCATTTCATTAAAAAAAAAAAAAAAAAAATGCAGATTTTTCATTTTTCCCCCATTTTATGGTATATATATATATTAATATATATATATATTATATATATATATATATAGGGTATAGTATATATAGATATATTATAATATAATATAATAATATATATATATATTAATTAATATATATATATATATTAATATATATATATATATATATAATATATATATATATATATATATATATATATTATTAAGATTGTTACTATGTTTAGTACAGTAGGAAAGAACACTTACCAGGCTCTAAGGCAGTCAGTTGAAAAATTTTTGTGGTCCTACCACCACTTGAGTCGCTCTCTTCCTCTCCTTCTAGATGTATTAGTGAAGAAGAGAAGCAGTGGATTCTTGAAAACATCCAATGCTTGGATGAGAACATCTTTTGATAAGTGTGCTTCAATTATTCATGAAAAATAAAAAGAATTAGCAAGCGAGGTGGATAAAATAAAGCACAGAAACTAAATACATAATGGGGCTTCAATTACCTTACCTAAATACTGTAGTAATCTTTGAAGGTTTTAGAACTTTAAGTCACAAGTGGCCAGAGGTGGGCATGATCCGTTACTCCATTATTAACGGAACTAGTTTTTTGAGTAACAGTAACGACTTTACTTTTTCTATCATGCAATGTACTGGATAGCTTTCATTATTTTTCCTGTTACTTTTAGTCTGTTCATTTTGTTCGACTTTCTTTAAATGTTGATAGCCAATTGACCACCCTGGTCAAGCTAAAAAATCCCATTATCAAATATATATATATTTATATAAATATATATATATATAATATATATATATATAATATATATATATAGTATATATATAATATATATATATATATATATATATATATTATATATATATTATATATATATAATATATATATATATATATATAATGATGGATCGAATACAACCACAACTGCGTTTGTCACTGGTTTATGCAACCGCGGTTATCACTGGTCTTCAATTTATAATCTGTAAGGTTTAAGAAAATATCTTTTTAATATTTTCAATCTCTCTCTCAAACTTCCTCTCTCTCTTTATTATATGAAAAGCAAGGATTTTCTTATACTCCTCAAATACTACTAAGATAAGACTACTTTTTTCAAGCTGATTTTTATTACTAATTTTAAATGTATTATACCCTATTTTAGATATTTGAAGAGATTACTAAAAAAATTAAGCTTTCATTCTTCCTCTATATCACAAGTTATTCTTTGTGACGTTAAAAAACTCTTTACCAGACTTCAGATTTCGAGGCTGAAGATGGAATTAAATCAGATGTCAAACAATAAATAGTAGTTAACTCGAAGATTTGATAATTTGGAAAGAAAATTCTTGTATTCCATCGCACTGTATCTAGATCCTCTATATAAAGGGAAATTTTTATAACTTATGTTTTGAAGGAAATTCAGGAAGAAATAAAACAATGCAAGGAACTTTCTTCAGAATATGAAAAGATATATCTATTTAACAGACATCTTAAAAGAATTTAAACTGCGGAAATAAGCAATATTCAACATCCACATCCAAGCCAAAAACCTTGAAACCATGAATCCTCATTTAACATCAAGTAGTGATGATGATACAGAAATAGAGCTTAATAAAAGTGTTTTGGAATGAATTAGCAAAATATCAAAAGTAAAAGGATCTAACTTGCCGCTTCTTAACTTCAAAGAGTTGAAGTTGATGGCTAAAAGATATTTGTCATCCCCATCTAGTAGTGTATACCAAGTAAACAACTTTTCAGCGGTGGGGGTGGCAGGGGATGGTGTTAGAATGATGGAGAATGGAAGAGAGTGAAGGCTGCCCTTCCTATGTATTATATGCGGATATTTTGGTTTTGTGTGGTGAACCGAGAGGATTGTAGAGGGATTGGCAGGTGTAAAAGGAGGTGTTTGAAGATAAACCTAGATAAGAGTAAGTTATGCGTTTCGGTGTGGACAGTCCTCAGTGAAAGATTCTTAGATGGTTGAGCACGAAGAAGTGTCTGAGTTTAAATATTTAGTATATATGTTGGATGAAAAGGGCAATGGATGATGCAGAGTCTAGTAGGGAAAGTTTGTGAATGGCAGGAAAGGTGGCTGTGCAACTAAATCGCTGGTGTCTTGAGGGGGCTAGGGTCTTACATTGGGGTATTTTTTTTAATAATAAGATAATGTTGAAAAATTTAATATACAAAAAGCCAATAAATTACTTAAGATACCGTAATACCATAAAAAGCTAAAAAGTAACAGAATAATGGCACTGTTACTTTTCCTTTCAAAGAAACTAAAAAATGATAACGGGACACTTTTTCAGAGTAACAGTGTAACATATATATATACCCCACACACTCTTCATTTTTTAAGTAATGATGCCCACCTCTGCAAGTGGCGACTTACAAAAATTGAAAGTTTGACTTAGGGAAGGTACAATGGATACAAATGGATGTTTTGTTTTTTATATTTGTATGTAGTTTTTGTTTTTACCTTTTTAAACAAAATGTTAAATATTAATGAAACTTCCATTATTGTCATAATTTATTATACGACCCTAGTACCAACTTATTATTAATTTACCTGGCAATGATCATTACCAGCATTACCCACATAAATAGCACAAAAGAAATTACCACGTAGGTATTATTATCGTATATCAATTCCCCATTGGCTCCCTAAACAAGTGATTACCCAACCTTATTGTAGAAGTGCATAGCCACCCTATGTTCATAAGCTTGAGAGTACAGTCTCTTTAGAAGCAGCTTACAGTTATATTAATTAGATTAATACTCACATCATAATATGAGTATGGATCACAAATAACAAAAGTGATCGATCTAATTAATAGCACACCTACGTATAAGAAAATTGAAAAGCTGTGAGAGGAACCACCCCTGACATATTAATAATATTAATAGGATATTTGTGCTTGATGCTTGGCACAATCACATTATTGTATGTTAGTCGATATCTGAAATCAGACAAAAAATTTCCTGAAATCAAACAAATTAATTCTTTTTGTATCTTTATTTGTGACCATTGCAGAAAAGCTTGTTCACAAAAGTATGAATGTAAAATAAGCAATAGAGAAATTCCACTTTCTATTAGGTTAGGATACTCCTTTTGTATGCTAGGTCAAAAATCAGCCCGCTGATAAGTCAGTCTTCTCAAAGTTTAATTTTCAGTAAAGAATCAGCACGGAGATCATTAAATTCGTCTCTTTCGGTAGCTGTGAAATCTAGTTATTCAGCAGAAGAATATTCTGTATTTGTGAAATGGGAAACATTAATCGTACAGGACGAAAGAGAAGGAAAGTACTTATCTACTCAATCTTGCAATTTTGATAAATGATCAAGAATGAGGTCTTTTAGCTTTCCTCGCCATTACATTTCAAAAATCTAAAGTGATGCAAAATTTGAAAAGTCCACTTTCTCACATTGCAGACTTCAAGAAGCTAAGCATTTCTCATGATACCCTTTCATTCATTTGGGAAGAAAGTGTAGTTTCATTCTCTGTCCTTGTAATGTAAAGTATTAATACCTTAGTTTACTAAATAATATAACTGACGATATGACATATCTAGTAACACAATCATCAATTTTGCAGGTCAACCTGAGGAAAATGCATCATGTTCTCTTTCTCAAAAAAGACTTAGTTCATCTTTGAGTGTAAGAACGTGGTTCAGTACTCTATAATGAATTAATGTAGATTATATGGTGCATCCATTTCACAACAGTTTTTCAAGTCATTTCACTCAGAGTCGCAATTAATGTAATTATCTTCACAAGCGGCTGATTTATAACCTCTAGCGAACTGGCTCACCAATAATTTTTACCTTTACTTTTAAGTGCTTCTCGAATGCAGAAAGCAGTGGTATATTTCAGATGATTACATTTTTACCTGTAAAAGCTGGCGCAATATAATCCTTAGCATATTGCTTCCTTCTCTTCCATTGATGATGTACATCCAGTACGTATTCACAACAGTTCAGTTCCATGAAAGACAATGGTTATTGAAAATAGGAAGAGATTGGAAGCGAAATTAATTGAGCCCGTATTACTCATTCTCTCTACTATCTCTACAAGTTCTATCTCTACTATCTTTATATCTATCTTCTCTATCTCTCATCATATTACTCATGGTACGCTTCTCCTCACACTACCTAGATCGCTATCTTAATCTTCAAGCTCGAGTGCGAGAGAAACAATCTCACACTGACTCCCGTAAGAGATGATATTAATCATTCATAACTCTATATCTTCATTCATCTATTGGCTATACAACATATATCACACAGCCAGCACACTATACTCGAAGTATCGAGTCACACACACACCACTATATATATCATCTGCGTGTGTGAGAGTCAAGTATACTTAAGAGAGCTCTGTAACTCTCTTTCAACACACACACACACTCACTTTACAATGGACACCATACAATCCTCTCCAGTTGTATGTAGGTTTCTATTTTCTTTCTGTGCGAGCACTGTACTCAGGCAAGAGACTTTTATATGGACGAGCAGATGTGTTAATCCTTAAACAGTTCTCGGCATTACCAACTTTCTATTTCTAATAGCCTTGAAAAAATGAGGCCATGCGTTTCTCGACTCTTCATATCACTGTGTGCTGTCGATATCTATCTCTCACACACTGATTGTTTCAAGCATGCTGTACAATACCATGGTCGTATTTCATTCACACGAAGTAAGGCATATATTGGAGTCTCATCTTGTATATCGTTGTTCTCTATGATAAAAATCCGTAGGACACCAACTAACTCTCCAATATACGCTCTTTTCTTTATCAATAAGTTCCTTGATGTTGAAGATCTCAGGAATGATATTGCTCTAAATTATCTACTTAAAAGTATCTGGCGGTATAACGTTCGCTCTCTATTTCTTGATAAAATTATGATACGAATATATATATCACACACACACACACACTAATACGCATGCTCAAGTGTATACTGACAAATATGATAGACTCTCATGAGACTGGCTAAATCACACACTCATGAGATTCACTCTATAGTCGAGCATTGATTTACTTGTTCTTACGCATGGGCAGTCAGACCTTTGTCCTGACAACTTACTGCCCCAAGATACTTCCGGATTAGCCCACGCTGGTGTTCTTTCGTGTATGGTAATAGTAGGGATATGTATTAATGGTACAATTTGTATCGATACTGTAAATACTCGCATATGCACTCCAAGAACGCTGATTGTACTACACATGAAAGCCCATCTCCTCACTGCCACATCAAGTCTCATAGTTATGATATATACGGAGTAGGTGATAGCCTATAGTGAATAGTATGATTAATATCTAATTACCTAGCTACTGCAAAGTAGACCTGACGAGACTATTAATATAAAACCTTCTAGCAGCAATACCCTGGCTCACTAACTCTCGTAGTACTCAAACATCTATGCATCCGTAATCCAATTATTTCATATAGTCATCTACTAATTCAATTGCTCTATAGCGAGTAAGGTTGACTATTACGACCTAGCAGTAGTGACTTAAACGTTGTCCACTACCCAATTTACATTCTGTAGTTCTCAGTCATCTAATATGAATTAACGCATCCAGCTTATCATGTACTACACAACTGGATGCGAGAGAACGCCTACGTCCGTGCGGAGGAGAGGTATGGGAGTCGGCTTGGGCGCTCATCTAACGAGAGGAGGAGCGACTGGTTCAAGAAGTCCTGAACTGGGCCTGGAGCACGAGATTCGAGTAAATTTGGAGTCTTACCCTGTGGGTGAAGCATGTAAAATTTTCGACTGCGTAACACGTTCTTCATCCAAGTGTTGGTTGCCGCGCTAAGGTTTGAGTTAAAAAGCACGGAAGCTTCCTGAAAGTTCAATGTTCCGCCGTGGTTCCGCACCTGTTCGTTACGAGTGAGGGCCCTGGGCGGTGCCATATGGGGATAATGTGGAGCAACTTAAAACAGGTAGGTTATCTGTATACGTATACTGATATATGAGGCATACCATGATATAAATATATATATATATACTAATACTAGATATAGTATGATATTAGTTGAGTAATAAATATACTAATATATATTATAGAGTATGAGTTATAGTAATTATATAGGTATTATACATATTAATAGACGAATAGCGGTATATAATATATAATGATATAGTGATGATATATCATTAAAGTATAGTTTATAATAATATATATATTGTATATATACTTGATCTGTAGACCTGGGATTGTAAATAATAAGGTTTCTAATTGCTGATATGATACCTAAGTAGCTACCTCAATAAGGAATAGTGATGGAAGTATAAAGATTCAAAGAATCCTTGGGTGGGGAGATATGTATCAAATGAATTTAATAGTAAAAAGTTAGGTTCTTCACCTAGCTTACTCATATAAGTTTTAACTATGATATGGGTCTGTGGACAAAAAAAAGAGATAGGTTGAGTTATAAGCAGTAATTTGAAAAGAGCTAATTAGTGTTTGGAAGCTAGTAATAAAGTTAATAAGATGCAGTATAATAACTCGCAGTTACAAGAGCAAAAATTAAGTAAAAACTGTAGGTATAGCTATGTCTAGAGCAAGTTATTAGAGTATTGTGCATAATGTTAGGGCCCCATATTTAAAAGTAATACGATATAGTTATACTGAGAGTGCCAGTAGAGGCAACAAGGTATTACGTATTTCTGTGTTAAAGTGGTAACTTCTATGAAGAAGCATGAAGGAGTGTTAGGAAGTGTAGTTCTTAGAAAGGAAGATTTCTCAGAGTGCATACACTGAACAAGTCTTCAAAATTTATCATCGAATTTGTAGACCAATAAAGTTTAATTCTTTAATCAATAATAGTAGTGCCTGTATTTAACATTTTTACTCAATTTCAAATTCTGTTACACATGCCTCTTATATCACAGAATTCCAGATTATTTCTAAAACTAATTATTCAATCTTTCTCGCATAAATATAATGCACAAAATACGCGAATTTAAAAAACTGTTAACTCTAAACTCCTCTATCATGAGACTCGCTACATTTCATTAAATTATAATTATGCACGATCCTATATTGTAATCCGAATCTTTAATTATGTAAAATTAATATAGATAAAGCGTTAGCAAATGATCTATGGAAGGTAAGCTTGTATGTAAAAGTTAAAATTATTATACATGCATCGATCTGCCTATACGAAAGATGTCAAAGGAGAATTAATATTTCAATATTTCTATTTTTAATATAAAATTTCTATAAAATCTTTCCACTTTGAAGATGTTCCGATTATTATTTATTAAAATCTACTATATTTATCCTACTTGAAAATAAGAAATCTTCTATATCCACCATAATATTACACATATACACACACCAATGAGATACCTATCTTTAGGGATGGTATAGATATATCAATAGAAATATATTGCTGTAAAGTGTATCCTATCATGTAGGTACAAATTTGTCTTTAAGAATCCGTAATCCACATCAATTATACACGATCTTGTCGTCAAAATTAAGAAAATTCCATGTCAAAAGAATTTGAATGTCTTTTAACCTTATTAACGTGAATTTGAGCCAACGATATACATTAATTGAATCTAATTAGTATAATTGAGATGCGACTAAGTTCTCTCCATAATAGTACACATATCTTAAAAATCTCACACTCACACCCACCAATTTTACATAATGTTCATATTACGATCTAACTCTCTCAATGCTGACTATTACTTGTATGAATCATACGACACCACCTGGATCATTAAAGTTTGACCTAATATAATAAATTATTTAATAATCAGTGAGACTGACAGCATTCATAATACATTAAGACAAGGATTCTCTAAAATGATCAGGCGAAAATTAATACTCCAACTATTTATATATAATAGATGACAATCTTAATATTTCTCTTAATTGAGATGTCATCATCTTATAGTATTTCTTTCGATCAAATATAACATTATACTCAATCTAAATTCTTGAAACTCATATAGATCTAATATGATAGGATATATAAAATAATTAGAGCTCACCACCTACACAGATTTCAATAATTTATTAATGAGTGTATCACCTCAGAGACAATTCTACCTATATATCAATAGTATCATAAACATTCTATTATATGATATAGTCTTTATTGTCAACGATGTAAAACATTATTAGGAATATTGATTTTATATCTATATATATAAGTCGCCACACATAGCAACTTCTTTCTCGCTTTACTCTGATATAAATTAAAAGTTCATCCACCTGTATTGCTCTGCGTGTCTATTGCTATCATTTCTCTTACATAGCGTGTCTTCTCTCTATTCATATATATTTGTATCTAATCTATATATCATATCCTACTAATCGTTTCATGTATTAATCTCTATATTCCCTTTAGTATGTGTATATTAAACACTATATTAGTATCATATTTCATATCTCATTCATTTTCTCAGAAGTACTGAACAAGATTGATATCTAACTCTTATCTGCCTATATGGTCTGTCTACTCCTTACGTCTCTATCTGACTTTCTTCTCTCTTTAATCTCCCTCACTTTAAGTAATTAACAAAAACAATTTTAGTTTTATCTCCTATTCACTATTATCATTCTACAATATCTATCAGAGATTACACATATTCTCAAATAGTGTATTGTAGATCCAATTATCATCTCCTATAGAACTCGTACACTTTACCTCATATTTTTTTTTGTTTATGATAAAGTTTCATCATCAAACTGGCTCTGAAAATAGTTCAACAACCTTAAAAGCACTTCTTTGTCATCTTCATAATAGATCTGGTCACATAGTGATATCTTTTACACATAATACTTAAACAATCACTATATTATATTATTTCTGCAAATATAACTAATTAAATCTTACCTGAGATTCAGTTTTACAATTTAAAGCTGAAATTTGCCAGTGAGAATTCTGCATTTATTCACAATTGATCTGTCACTCCAATATACACTCCTAGGTGAAGTAATCGCGCAGAATAACATGCAATTCCTGCCTATAATATATCTATTGATTATTCCTTGTCTCAAGCTCTTTTTCTATTTTTACGAAAATGTTGCACTAAGCAGCTCTCTAATCTATTTAACATCTTCCTAGGTTTAATATATTTATCTAGAGCACCGTCTCACTATTGTTACACTATCAATTTATGTTAAATCCACGTATGTGGCACTAATTACGAACTAATTTGAGAGCAACCACTCTATGTATTATCATCAATTCTTATTTATCTTATTATATATAGAAAGTGTTCAATATTACTACTATAATCACTACAGAAGTACAACTCTACACTTGATGGTTATCTCATTTAGCTCTTACGCTCTATAACCATATATAGATAAAATTCGCTTATCATAGAGTGTAAAATATATATTCAGAGTCTCTAGTAGAGCAATGCCTCACAGTGCCTGTGACACGTTAAGTGAGAACAATATTCTCATTTGACACCGATGTCTGTGGTATTAGAATATGAGAGCGTGAGCTCTCGAAACTACGTGATCTTTTAGTTATATCTACAATTTATCTTACATATATTCATTCATCTTGCTATGACCTATTAAATACTATTACCTTTAGCCTTTTTCCTAAACCATCTCTCTCCTGACCTATAGATGAAATGAACTAGTCCTCTCGTACTTGTGGTGTTTCATCAGCGCCTTTTAGTTTCAAACCATAACTTTGCTATCAGCTCTTATCCCATAACCCTATTCAAACTCCAAATACCAATTCATATATACAGTTCTCTAGTTCATGTTTTACAACTTCTAGAATCACGCTGTGCAATTCTAACGCTTGTTCTTAACAATTCTCTATCATTCAGAAAGATCTCCAAACCAGATACAAGTTAATTCACCACCATCTCACTACACAGTCCTCTATAATAAACTCTACATATCACTTATTAAACTTCGTGCAAGAGTGCTATTTTACTCTTATCCATTGCAATACACTCTCACAGATGTGCTCACTCCAACCATCTTCTCTACTATTTTACATAATGGACCTATCTATGCATACATAAAAAGTTTTACAGAAATAAAGTTAAATATTAGGTGTTAAAAGTGTGAGTTTGTCACTGGAAAGATGTCTTGGAAGTATTAGTCTATATCTAAAATCTATATACGCCTATAAACTTACTTATTTCATTCTCATCTATGTAACATTTTGTAGTATGATTAAAAAGCTTCAGAGTTTTATCAAATTTCGATGTGCACTACAAATT
>JABUQX010013014.1:30000-32500 GCA_015478945.1 Trachelipus rathkii | reverse complement strand
AATTTCAGAAAAAAAATTCCAAAAAGTGCATTAGGGGAAGTCGGGAGACGAAGTTTTCCTAAAGTGGTCCAAGCCATCCCGCAACTGCGCTATATATTATATATAATATATATAATAATATATATATATATATATATTATCCTATATATACTATAATATATATATATATATATATATATAAATTATATTATATATGTAATGTATTTTGCACCTGCCTCTAAACAGATTTTTTTTATAAAAATCACAGCATAGACCCTAAAAAATAGTAATGAAGAATAAAAAAATTAATTTGTCGGCTCTTTAGGAAAAAAATTTACAAACTTTCACATTTGTAAGTAACTCTGGCGTAGTCTGTTATTAAAAAAAAATTGAAATTTTTTTTTTTTTGAAAATTCAAGTTTTAAAACCGTAAAAAAATAATAATGAGAATTAGTGAAAACGAAAACGGCAGTCTCTTTAGGAAAATGAAGTTACAGCTCTGAAGAGTTTAATAAATTCCCATAACTTTTAATATAATAAAATTTAAGTGTTGTTCCGTGCTCGCTTTAGGCCATTCCTAGTTCATGGTTAGTGATAGATTTGGTAATTTACATAGATTTTGCTCTGGATATACTACAAATCTTATCATAACTCTAAAACGAGCATGAGGCTGAGACCTAACCTGGTTCGATCAATATTGAAAAGTCTTGACAGTTTTTCAAACTTTGAGAGGCTGAAACTTTTTTTCCTATAAGAGATCTGATCAAATAATTTTTTTTTTATTTTCATTACTATTTTTTTATGAGTCTATGCTGTGATTTTTATAAAAAATCTGTTTAGAGGCAGTAATTGGAAATAATTAACAATATTATAAATATTATTAATTATTGTTATTGTATATTATATAATATTATATAATTATTATATATATATTATATATTAATATTTAAATACTAGTTAGTTATATTATAGTTAAAATCTGAAAGAGGCAAAGTAGTACAGCATTTATTGAATTTAATTTTCTGATTAATCTATAAAATTTGGTAAAGTACCAGACGACTTAAAAACAATATATTATATATAATATATTATATATATTATGTATATATATATATTTTATATGAGGTATAGATATATTGATATATTATATTATTATATATATATATATCATATAGTATATAGGTTGGTGAAATTAATTGCTTAGTAAGGCATATTTTGGATATTATGGCCGCTTAAGCTTAATATCGCTGGTTGAAAATGTTACTGAAATTAAATATGTTGATAGTTGGATGGTGGGTGTGTCTGTATGTATTTTATTTGATCGATTGCAGGGTATTCTTTTATGAATAGTTGATATTATGTAGTGATTTGTATTTAGGTTTATTTTGTTTTTCGGGTTTTGTAATAAGCTTTTCTGTTTATTATAGATTTTCGGTTGGTACATTTAATGGATGTGGGTTTTTTATTGGAGATTGTGCAGAGTCTTGGTGGTCTACCCAAATCAAGAATAAGAACGAAAAACAATACCACAGATCAAAAGGTTGTGTTAATTAGAGGAAGTGAGAAAATGTATTAGAAGTTATCCTGGAAAGGTCATATTAAGAAATATTTGAAAAGATATTGTATGACTTCCAGCATTGTTTTAAAGAAATTAGAAAAGGTATGGTTGAGTGCCAGGAGCAAACCCTTTGTAGAATTTATAGAATACGTATACTGACTACACTTTGGACAAGGAATCATTAGTATGATTATATATTGTAGATTTCAGCAAAGCTTTGTGATAGGTTTCCTCCAGATAACTCTAGATGAATGCTATTTCTCTATGCCCTATCAACACTGTTTCTGGTGCAAAACCGAGAATCTTTATTGTCCATAAAATCTTCACCGTGAGGAGGTATGATCCTGGGAGGCATCAGTCCCCGGGAAGCCATCAGCAGGATCAATAACAAATTAAAAAAAAACAAAACTATATTATATAAAAAACAATTAAATAAAATAATATAAGTGATATAATTACACCGTGAACAAAGATCAAAATCGAAATGGTAGAGCTCGGTCAACATCACCGAATGCTATTATAATCGGATCTATTGCCTGGCCTAGTTATTTGTAGAATTGCAATGTTAGGCTATGAGATAGCCAAGAATCGTGCAACGAAAAACCGCTTTCGCAAGGCCTAAATGGATTTCAAATGAAGGCTTGCATTTCGAAAAATTAAATTGTCGCTATTGTGTTACTTTACAAAATGGCATTGCAATACTTTTATTATTACAAAGTAGATCTTAATTTAGTGATGTTAATCTTAAGTATTATTATTCGAAACAAAAAAATATATGAAAATATATTTGAAGTCTTAGTAGGGGTCTTACCTTTGGTTTTATTTTTTTCAAAGATTGTGCTCTTTGATAGTTCTTATAAGACCTGAGTAGCTCTGCCTGTAGGCTGTAGCTTTAATTAAATGAATAAAAATAATATTACAAATTTAAATAAAAATAAATTAAATGAAATAAATGATGGTACG
>JABUQX010013014.1:0-25000 GCA_015478945.1 Trachelipus rathkii | reverse complement strand
TATGATATTATTATATATATTATAATATAATTATGATTATTATTATTTATAATATATTATAGTAAATAATTATATATTTTATATATATTTTATATATATAAATATATGTATATACTTATATAGTATAATAATAATATATTATTTATTTATATATAATTATATATATATATATGTTATATTAATATATATTAATATATATATATATTGTATATTATTTATATAATTTATATATATATATTATTTATTATATTATATATAATATATTATTATTATATATACTTATTTATATATATATTATTAGTATTAATAAAATATGTATATTTTCGACAGTTGCTAATTATTGCCAGAAATACAACTACATTTATAATTGAATACTACCATTAATATATTATTATATATATTATCTATATTATATATATTATTATTATGATTATTATAATATTATTTATTATATATTATTATATATATATAATATATATTATATAATATATATATATTGTATATATAGTATTATATAATATATATATATTATATAATATTTATAAAATTATATGTATTATTATTATTATAGTATTATATTGATATTATATATATAATATGTATTATACTAGTATTATTTAATGTGATAAGTATTATTATAATATTTATAGTATATTACTTATTTAGTTTTATATGTTATATTATTTATATAGTATTTGTAAGTTATATGATATAATTATTTATGGTTATATGATTTTATTATTAGTTTTATTTTGTTTTTGTCTTGAAGAAAATTTTCACTTTGTGTCTAAAAATTTCGGTGCGGCTGTCAGTAGCCTCATTCTAATGATATTTCTAAAATAACATAAAGACTTATGATATAGTTTTATAAAAGCTTGAGATGAACAGACTTACCAAAGTATACAGAATCACATGTTGATCATATCTTTAAATACGACGTAATTACGAATTTAAGAAACATTCCTATACCTCCTATTAATCACAGGTTAGTAGTTCATATTCTTTCATCCTCTTGATTGTGGATTAAAACATGCATGAAATGAAATGAGTATAACATTAAAATGAAAATGATAGTTTACTTACCTCACTTACTTATGATTACAGTATATTCTCAAATTCTCACGTTGAGATTTCTCAGAACTTTCTTCACATTGAATTCCCAAATCATTCTCAATCTAAGACCCCTCACAGACGTTCTTATCATTAGGGTAAGATCTCTCTCTTAATTTAATATATTAATAACTTATTTTTATTAATGGTCATATTTAAATAACTTAAAATATCTTGAATTCATAAAGCTAACTTTACCTATATTTTATAGGGTCTTAATTTTGGGCCAAGTCTCCGTCTTAATTTTGGGCCATCCAATTTTACATCGAATTTTTTAATTTTGGGCCAAGTCTCTGTCTTAATTTTGGGCCAAGTCTCCGTTTTAATTTTGGGACAAGTCAATTCACCAGAAGTCTTAAAAATTCCAACTTTAATCTAGGATCGAATCTTTGTCTCCAGACAAGTCTTAATTTTCGGGTTTGATTTTTCATAACAATCTGTAATTTTGGGACAACTCCCCATAATCTTTAATACTGAGTCACTTGTGACCACTATTTATAACAAATTAGTTACCAGTTGTGAGTTTACCACCCCAGTAACAATTTGCCCTGTCAACGTTGTGATCGTTTCCCAAGTGGATACATTTTTGTATCAGGAACATCCTCACATATAGAATAATTTTAATTATTTAAGCTTAAGGTAATTTATAAAAATAAGCCAACATACTCCACACTAGTACTGGAGTCGAGTTTGTTCTATAATCATAAAGCTATCCCCTTACTCAACCCGGATAACTGATTGAATGGAAATTAACCATAACTCTACTACTTTTGGTGTATATATGTGTTAAATAAACCTATCTTTTACTTCTCTTTCATTCTCCTCTCCTACCTATTTTTCATAAGTGATCTTCACGTGGACACAACCCAGGCAGCATTTGGAGCAAGCCTGTGGTCCCTCTCTCCTGTATCCGTTATTATGAAGGTCTAAACGGCTCTACATATGCTTCAGACTTTGGTTAAATACAAAGATGCATTAACGATATCTCCCTCAGGTAGATAATTTCTTTTTCATTTTCTCACAATTATACAATTATTTAATTTTCGTAATAATTTTTTAATAATTATTCATTTTTCATTCTGGAGGTCAAGTGACCGCAACTATTCATTTCCCTGTCACTTGGTCTCCACAACATAAATACAAGAAAATAAAAAGTGGCGCCCGAACAGGGACCACGTGTCTTGTTCGGTGCTCTTGCCGCTGGATTGTGATTTTAGATCACTTCGCCACTCGTCGCCTAACCTCACAACACAGTATAATTAAAAGACATTATCCTTATAATTCTTCCATACTGTCTTAATAACCTTTATATCTTATATCTGAGCATTCTTCCTTAAGCTTGAATGTATTAAAGAACTCCTTATTTTACATGACCTAAATTTTATATTAATGAAATTTACTGAAGTGAATTATTACTACTTTATTATAGTACTAATCGAAAAACTGTAACTATCATAAAACTGTAACTTAATAAAGTTCCTTAAAAATCTTAACAAGATGGTTGAACAAAGCGATCCCCATGGTGACTCTAAACTTGTTGATTATCTGGAGGTGTCAACTGAATATGTGACTCCAGAGATCACTACTGATAATTTAATTGATATTCCCATTCATGGGGGAACTACTCTTTTAGATTCAGATAGGGATTTGCTCAACTTTAACCATAATTTTCAAAGACCTGCTGATCATGAACAGGCAATAGCTTTGGCTAGGTATCCAAAAAGTATCGATTCCCAAATTGGTCTTCAACCATCACAACACTCACAGAATTTACATAATCTTCAACCATCACATCACCCTTCGAACAATTTAATTACAGATTTTGAGGATTCTCATCGTTCAAATCCTCCACACATGCAACATAAATCATATTCGTACCCACGTAACCCTAAACATAATCTTCCATTTCAACACAGACATGCACAGATCACAGAACATTTTTATCCTACCAGACCTTTACGTCCTAATAATTCTTATTCTAGACAAAAACCAGACACAAATATGTATTCAGGCCCCCTCATGAAACAAAAAATAGATATGATGGAGGAAGCCATCTTGCTCTTGAGTTCATTGCTCAAGAATTCCCAGATACTTAAAGGGGTAGACCCTGGTACATATAAACTAGAAACTGGTAAAAATTTCCTAACTTATTTAGAGGATTTTGAGGCTTACTGTCAGCTTCATTATCCCAAAGCTTATCACAAGTGGTTAAACTTACTCGGCAGACAACTTGACGGTCACTTCCTTAATGTCTATCGTCTAGTCACCAAAGACGATAGAGATTATTTCTCTGTTCGAGAGACCCTCATCCAATGGTATGAGGAGGAAGAGAGAAAGAGGAAGGAATACCTTTTGCATGCATATCATTCTGCCCACCGTTACAAAAAGAGAGTATTCGTCTGTTTGCTTACCGATTAGAACGTTTGGCTAGCCATGCTTATCATGGTCTAGACATGAGTGGACACGAATTTCTCCGAACTGCATTTTTATGTAGCCTCCCTGCAAACATAGAACAAGGTGTTAGAGAGTACATAAAAATGTATGAACTCAATAAAAATTGGCGTACTCCTTGGGCAGATATCGTGGGGTATGCTGAGTTCCTAGACACCCATAACAAAGATTTTTCAAGTTTCCCATTCACATATCCCCAGAACACAGAATATTCAGTAAAGAAAACTAAAAACACTTATTACTCTTCTAAGGGTTTTACTCATAATTCTTCTACAAATCCACATTCTTCTAAGAACCTAACAGATCTCAACTCTTCCTTAAACAATCGCGGTGGTTGTCACCCTTTTCGCGATCATCCTCATCAAAATTCCACACGTGAGAATAAACGAACTTTTACTTCTAAAAGACCTAACCTAGATTCTGTTGATCGTAAGACCCTCGTTTGTGATTTTTGTAATAAAAGCGGTCATCAGATACGTGAATGCTACAAATATCTAGAAATTTGTAGCTACTGCAAAAAGAAAGGTCACGTAATAGCTGACTGCAGAACACGTAGATCAATTCCAACATCTCTCCCACAGAAAGTTTGCAAGGCTGTTTGTCCCTTTTGCGGAGGTCCTCACCCGGGGATGAAGTGTCCTCAACACCCTCCATCTCAACAAACGCCGCCAAACTCTTCGAATACTCATACTCCTAAGTCTTCCACAGAACATACTCCTAAAAATGGATATTACGGAAAATCTCCTACAAAAATGGAACAAAGTCCACGTCAACGGAACGAGTGTCCGTTATCCCCTAGTCATTCCCATTCTCAGGATACTAATTCTAATTTGCCTAACCAATGTTTACCTAATACTAATTTACCTAACCCATGTTTACCTAAGTCCAAGTTACCTGACTTTTGTTTAATTACTACTACTTTACCTAACTCTTGTGTACCTAATGCTAATTTACCTAACCTTTGTTCAACAAAACCATATAGTCCTTTAAAATCATTAAGTTCAAATGTTGTGAGTCCACCTGTGAAGAAAAAGTTAAACACAGAGTTCTCATTCCATTTTCCATTCATGAACATGGAATCATTCACTTACAATCCACAAACCAAAGAAACGTCTTCTTCCTTAATTTCTGACCCCAGAAACACCGAAATACACACAGCACTTCCTGTAACTCTAACTGAAACTCCTAAAGAATTACACAGTCATGTACGAACTGTAGCTGTCAATTGTAAACATTTCACCACAAATCAGTTTACAATATCCGTAGCTTTTGAACAAAATAGTCTTAAATTTGAAAAATGTATTGTTGACACTGGAGCCAGTATTAGCTTGGATAGCTATGAAGGGATTCTCAAACAATTGAAACATCTTATTAAACCTTCTAAGAAAATTGGAATACAAGCCATCAGCGGCTTAACACATGATCACACGGTTTCTGTGGATTCATACATAGATATTCCATTACACTTCTTTGATAGTAATTTTTCAACTACACCTATAAATTTCATAATAATACCCGGAGATAATGATTTCTGGGTAAGGCCCCAGTGGTATGGAGCATAGACAGCCCTCAAAAGACAATCATTACTCCCCTCGATTTTAAACTATACGAAGATGATTTAGAAGATCGGCTAAACAAGATTCGAGTGTAGTAGTCAAAGATTTGAATCAGTCTTACACCAACCATGGTAAGAAAACTCCTTTCATTACCCATCCCATAACACATAACGTAAAAACTGCGTTGTACTCTTAAGTAAATGTTAATGCTCTCATGTGAGAAACTACTTCTAGCTCTAGGCTCACTTGACCCAGTTACGGTATTCATAATAGTATATATATTATATAATCAAATATGTATGTTTATATATATATATATAGTTGTAGTAGTTATTATATTTAATAATATAATATTTTATATATTATATTTATATATATATATAGTTATATTACTATATTATTGAGAGAGAGATGAGAGAAGATAGGAATAGAGAGATGAGAGAGAGATAATTTCTTATATATTAGGTATATATAGATTAATAAGTTAATTTATATAGTTATATTATACTATATTTATATATAGTAGTGTATTATTATATTATATATAGTATATTTATGTATAGTCTTATAATTATAAGTTTCATACAGGATGGAAAGAACACTAAAACTAGTAGAGGATACGTATGTCTATATTAACATGAAGCATATTGCGCATTGTCTGTTAGACCCTCATTATAATTTTCCTCCGAAACTTTGTACTCTATGGTCATGTCATGACGGATGTGCCTAAAGGGAGTAGGAGGATGTTGTTAGTTTATATTGTCAGATGATTTCTCTAGATGCCAATGCAGCAGTCATCTGAAGATCTCACAGCCAATCCGGTAAAGATCATCCGGGGTAAATGTACTAAGTTAGTTTATAATGTATGTATTTATAGTTCTTTTTACATATCACTTATTGCTTTTCCACACACGCATTATATCTTATGTTTATACGTAATTAGTATTAATGTGGAGGATTGGAAGTTATTTGATACCGATATCTTGGTATTGCTTCTTAATTTACGCGTGAAACTAGATAAGAACTACTACCATGTCACATTAATTTACTGATGGGGATCGATGCTTATAATAGTCTTACCAAAGTTGTAAATGAATGGTTAATAACTTAATATAGACCATAAAAATTTCTATATTAAGTTGTTAATTTTTTATATTCTAATTATAAAATTATTATCTAAAGATAATACTTCGACGAAGAATAAGGGTATAAATTTATTTTATTATCAATTTCATAATACAAATATATATTTTTTGTATTTCCCAACACATCTCCCAAGAAGATTCGCTGCTTTTCTAATTCTTACTGTTCATACTTTACCTGTCCTATTTTATTTCCAATTAATTGTATGGTTTGTAAGGTATAACTTACTAATAGTAGAACCTACAGATCCTATTAATCATTGTAATGGTTTTAAGGTTGTTTAATGAATTTAGACACCTGACTCCCAATATACTAAATCATCCTCTATCTCTACCTCGGAAAAACTAAGTTTATGCTCTGTCAATTATTATGCCACCGAAAGTAAGGTGGGGTTTTTAGGCTTGGTGGGGAAGTGTGTAGGGGTGATTGTGGAGTCCAGGTCAAAATTCACTTAGTCATATGTTTATGTTAATAATTAGAAAGTAGTTGTGGTTAGTATGGTAAAACACCATAATGGACACTAATTCCGTAACCCGGAATAAGAAGGCCATTCTTATTACGAGTTAACTGCATCCTAAGTAAATTATTTTTTTATGTATATTCTTTACTCTTGGTTTTTATACGGATTACTAAAATAATATCTCTATCTTTCAGTAGTCATTCTAATGATATTTCTAAAATAACAAAGACTCATGATATAGTTTTATAAAAGCTCGAGATGAACAGACTTACCAAAGTATACAGAATCACATGTTGATCATATCTTTAAATACGACGTAATTACGAATTTAAGAAACATTCCTATACCTCCTATTAATCACAGGTTAGTAGTTCATATTCTTTCATCCTCTTGATTGTGGATTAAAACATGCATGAAATGAAATGAGTATAACATTAAAATGAAAATGATAGTTTACTTACCTCACTTACTTATGATTACAGTATATTCTCAAATTCTCACGTTGAGATTTCTCAGAACTTTCTTCACATTGAATTCACGAATCATTCTCAATCAAGACCCCTCACAGACGTTCTTATCGTTAGGGTAAGATCTCTCTCTTAATTTAATATATTAATAACTTATTTTAATTAATTTTCATATTTAAATAACTTAAAATATTTTGAATTCATAAAGCTAACTTTACCTATATTTTATAGGGTCTTAATTTTGGGCCAAGTCTCCGTCTTAATTTTGGGCCACCCAATTTTACATCGAATCTTTTTAATTTTGGGCCAAGTCTCCATCTTAATTTTGGGCCAAGTCTCCGTTTTAATTTTGGGACAAGTCAATTCACCTGAAGTCTTAAAAATTCCAACTTTAATCTAGGATCGAATCTTTGTCTCCAGACAAGTCTTAATTTTCAGGTTTGATTTTTCATAACAATCTGTAATTTTGGGACAACTCCCCATAATCTTTAATACTGAGTCACTTGTGACCACTATTTATAACAAATTAGTTACCAGTTGTGAGTTTACCACCCCAGTAACAATTTGCCCTGTCAACGTTGTGATCGTTTCCCAAGTGGATACATTTTTGTATCAGGAACATCCTCACATATAGAATAATTTTAATTATTTAAGCTTAAGGTAATTTATAAAAATAAGCCAACATACTCCACACTAGTACTGGAGTCGAGTTTGTTCTATAATCATAAAGCTATCCCCTTACTCAACCCGGATAACTGATTGAATGGAAATTAACCATAACTCTCCTACTTTTGCTGTATATATGTGAAATAAACCTATCCTTTTACTTCTCTTTCATTCTCCTCTCCTATTCCTAAAGCCTAATTTTTCATAAGTGATCTTTACGACACAACCCAGGCAGCATTTGGAGCAAGCCTGTGGTCCCTCTCTCCTGTATCCGTTATTATGAAGGTCTAAACGGCTCTACATATGCTTCAGACTTTGGTTAAATACAAAGATGCATTAACGATATCTCCCTCAGGTAGATAATTTCTTTTTCATTTTCTCACAATTATACAATTATTTAATTTTCGTAATAATTTTTTAATAATTATTCATTTTTCATTTTGGAGGTCAAGTGACTGCAACTATTCATTTCCTTGTCACTTGGTCTCCACAACAGATATATGAGGAAGTATATAATAGTTTTTATATCCTTCCACTGAAGAGTTGCAATGAAAACCATTGCAATTAAAAGAATTAAAATTTACAAATAAGATAATTTCCTGTGAAGGAATTCTTGACCACTGACAGCACCCTGTCTATAGAGGTCTTTCTTTGACGGATCTGAGCTGAGGAATTTTTGATTCTGTGTTGAGAGTTAAGTTGAGGTGAATTTATACCTGAAGTTGAAGGTTGTACATCTACAATAGCAGTATCACTATTACTTTGAATAACTGAATTTGAATTTGAGGGATCGACTTGATCTGTATTTTCATCGTTTTGACCATTTGAATTGGAGAAATCACTGCTTGTTTCAGCATCAGCTTCTCCACTGGAGACAGAGTGGGCAATAGATAACTCCAATGGGCAGAGATGTACAAATAAATAATGAATCAAGTTGTCCATCTCCCCTTTTTAATTAACACACTCCTGATCTTATGGTCATCACCCACTAATAATGACTTCCAGAACTCTGCCAAAAAGCCATAAGGGTCTATGGTCTTGTTTAGCGTGTGGTATGTATCATAGACTTTATAGCTCTCAACCTTAATTCTGTGGTCCACTCTGACTGATATAGATTTCTCTTGTCTGACGCAAATTTAATAGATAAGACTAATACTACCATTAATTTCCTGAAAGTCTCTAAAACTTTTCATTATTTTTAAATTTAAAATTAGGCTTATCCGAAGTATTTATAATTTTAAATTTGGAAGATATAGAGTATTTACAGGGAGGAACTTGATGGAAATTTTGACTATTATGATTGACAGTTTTTAACAATATTTTGTGAACTTTCATTTAGCTATATATCGAATTATTTTGATTTAAATCATGTAGATAATAGTATTCAACTTGCAGAGTTAATTTCCTTTACTACCACATTAGTTAATTTTGATAAAACTATGTTGCTAAGTACTACTACTAATCCTGTAGACTCCTCAAGATATTTGAAGGTTATAACTCTCAAGTTTCATAGTATATAATGTTGTTTAAATATTCATTTAAGTTAACCCTTTGTTTGTCATTATTATGTTGGTTCAGAAGGTTTTAGGTGTATTATTTTTTTAATTATTTTCATCAATTTAGAAAATATTCATCTAAAAAAATTCTTTATCAAGAAGTTCAAGAGCCTTATTATAATTATTGTCACTAATGCAGTATTTCTGAATCAAGAGTAATGCGTATTCCTCTTAATTTATGTTTTTTTTAAGCTATGTGAAGTTGTAAAGAGGGATTCACTTCTATAATTGTTTCTGTAAATCTAGTAGGAAACTTCTTTAAATTTGAGAATTTCTGTAATTTTTGTTGTTTCTCTTTTCCTTCTTAAAAAGATGTCATTGAACTCAAAGAAACCACAATCTATAGCTCTAAGAACGGAATTCACTCAAAATGAAATGCAAGTAATTTTTTGTAGGGGTTGAGACTTTATCTCCTTAAATTTTAATCACTTAAATTGATTATTATGATCATATAGTACTTAATCTGACTACACAACTCCTTATTATGAAACTCAGGAATGAGGGAGTCAACTTTATTATCATTAAATATTGTTATAATATTTTTTAACTATTTGATATTTTTATAATGATTTTTTAAATATTTTTATTTTTATTATATTTATATTAATATTATTTATTATTTTTTATTAATATTTTTTTATAATATTTCATATTTTATTAAATATTGTTGATTTATAATTATTTATCCTGATTTGTAATAATATCTTAAACAAGGACTTAGCTCCTCTACAAGTTCCTTATGTAACATAGAACTGTTATCTTTATCTTATCATTTATGATGCTGTAGGTCCTTACTCTCTATCTGACTACAGATAAATATCATACTTGCCTTGAGGGACTGAAATGCTTTGAAACTATAGGCTTAGTATTTTTATTAACTTTATTTACAAGAAGGGCTTTTATCTCTGGGTCAGACATTTGTCATGAATTTGGGCTAGAAATGATCCCAAGACAAATAAAAACCTTTGAATGATAAGTATTTAAATATGAAAAGCTGCCTGACCACCAGGCCAAATTATTTGATTTGGATTTTTGTAAAGGTCTATTAGACAAAAAAAAAAAAAAAAAACTAAAAATTGAAAGTTGAAAGTGAAAAATTGAATGCCTAAACTTTGAAAAATGTATTTTTTTTTTTTGTGAAAAAATGATCCCCTTTACATCCCCCAAATTATTTGATTATGAATTTTGAAAAGTTTAGAAGAACCACAAAAAAAAGCAAATTTTAAGGTTGAAAATGACCTAAGCCTACTAGGCCTAAGTTTGAGCTTGAATTTTTTTTTTTTAGGAAAACACTAAAGGGGAATGGTTAGGCAGCCGGCTTTAGGCCTATCTAACTCTCATACCAAATTTGAATTATTTACACTAAGACTAACTAAACTTAGACAAAAAACAACCAATAGTCTAGTGTCTCGATAAGTGTCGCCATCTTTCGTGGTGCTTGCTACCGTCTCTTAATATTTTTCATATGTTTCAAATAAACCTTGAATTTTGATAATTGATTTTTGTACTAAGTCTAGTGTTTCTCGAAGAAAGTGGGCCATATAACCGTCCCCCTGGTGGCGCTGGAGGGCTAGAAGGGGGTCTGTGTTAAAGGTCTAGAAAAAATTGGGGAGTGGTTGTGTATGTGGTTCTGATTGGTTGATTGGTCAGATGTTGGCAATGGCTAATTCGTTGTTATTGTTGTCTATAGATTTACTTTAGATTATTTTTTAAAAATTCACTGAAGTTAAATAACCACCATACTGTTACATCTAGAACATTGCTTGATCATTTATTTGTAATTTTAGTTTTCATTATTTTCTGCCCTGTTTGATTGTATAAATTATTTTTATACTATATTCAAAATTAATTTTAGTACGTATAGTAATGGTTATATATATATATATATGTATATATAGTTATATATATATATTATTCTTTATTTATATAATATTATTACTTTCGAATATTATATTTATAAAATTTTATATATATTATTATTATTATATAGTTTTATTATTAGTTATATATATATATTGATAATTGTATATAGTATTATATATTATTATGTTATATTTATATATGTCATTGTGTGTTTAAGTTTTGCATATAAGTAAAATTAAATGTGGGGGGCGCTGAAAAATATATTGATTTTCTAAGTTGTGTCGTTTGAGACGATGAATATTGTTGTTTGTAAGTGTTGATACTCAATATGTTTAGCTGACAGTATATATAATACACATATATATATATCGTAACTTGCTATGAAGCCTCGTGATTAGCCTGAGATTAAGTTATAACACTGGTTTGTTTTTTGTATTAGCTACCGTATTATTAATTTGCAATTCTCTGATAATCTACATTTTCTATCTGACGTATCAATATCTTCAGCATTGTCCTTATTAGGCATTAAGAGATTACAGGAATGAGGGTAGTCAGAGTTTGTGTGGAAATTATATTTATATTACCAAAATAAATTTGAAAAAAATATATAGTAATTATAAAATGATATATAAGTACAATTGTGTACTACATTAGCCTTACCTGAATTTGTTTTTCAAAAGAAATCTCGATTCTACAGTTTCGTATTGAACGGGCTTATGATGAGTTAGTTTTAGATTTTTTAAATTGCACATAGAAATTTACATATTTGTAAGTGATGTTGAAGTTATATTGTTAACCTTTTCGTTTAAAAATGATAATCTGTTTATAAATGAAGAAATAAGACAATTACCTCTATACCCTTTTACATTTTTTTGATTATTTAAAATTTATATTACACAAGCACAACTAATTTTCTATATTGGAATTTAATGTCAGGTCGTTCGAGACTCATTATTGTAATTGTACATTATGTTCTTAATTTTAGTGATATTATATTTAGTGTGAATATATTGTAAGTATACACGAAGTATTTAAAAATATTCTTCAATACTTAATATATAATATAAATTAGATACTGATATAGCTAATAGTTTCTTTATCCTAAAATAAAATACTAAAAATGAGCAAAATAGAAGAGATTATTGAGGAAGTATATATAGTTTTTTTATAATTATACCTTCGCAAGTTTTGAATATTAACTTTTTTGATTATAAATTTTGATTTTGAAACCCACAACTCCACTCTAGAATCGTTTGTTTGATAAGTTTTAGATACACTTTTGTGTGGTTTCCTACTGAACTCTGGAGCGATAATATATGTAAAGCAGTAGTAAAAATCCACTAGAAACATATTTAAATAAAATGGAACAATATATAATGAAGATATATTTGGAAGTATATAACAGTTTCTTAAGATTAGTGAAAGGTAAAAGGAATAAAGAATAGAGAAAAGTGATTAAAGCAGAAATATTCCTATTAACTTAATTTTTTTTTTTTTTTTATAATTTGGTTACCATTAAAAATTAAAGCCTATAAAACGCATAGGCAAAATTCAAGTTAAAAATTCTTGGAAAAAGATAACTATTAGTATTACAAAAATATATGGTGAGTTATTTATACTTTGATTTGTTATAACTTTTCTTTTAGTTACTTAGGCTAGCTCTTATTGCTCTAAAAACTGAGTCAGATAACTCTGTTGTTAGGATTGAGAAGTCACTTATTGGTTACGCTTTACAATATTTCCGGAAATTCTTGGATAAAAAATTGCTTATTATTATTATATATATATATATATTTATATATTGATATATATATATGTATATTATATAATATATATTATATAATATATATAATATATAATATATTATATTATATATTATATATATATTATTATAGTATATAATTATTATATTATGTAGTTTTTGTATATATATATTATTTATATATGATTGAAGTTCTGTAGTGGTAGTTTGCTTTCATAAATAAGAGAGTAAGTTGGAGTATATATTTGCGGCATGAAAGTGAAGGCAAAAGCTGTGCCTGAAACCCCAGTATCCTGGGTAATAATAAAAAAATAATAAATAATATGCTAATACAGAATATAATGATATATAAATAATGATAAAAATAAATAAATAAATAAATAAAAGTTACTTTAACAAAAACAATTAGGGCCTACATTGGCCTACTTAAATTTACAAGTGCTATCTACAAAAAGAAATTTGGGCATAGATTTGTTACTAGGAAGCCCCTGAGAGAAATAGCCTTGGTTTATGCCTGATCCAAGGCTAGCTACCGTGAAAATAAACTTAATAAGATGGTAAATATAATAAATAAAAATTGCACTGTACTTTATTCACTCATGGGCCTTCCTAGTAGGCTTAATAATAGATAAACAAGCATAAATCTTGTAAAAAAGGGGGATAAAAAAAATCATCGTTGAAAACTGTTTACAATTCAACTTCCTTTATGTCCATGAGAATGCACCCTAATTAATCAGCCTACGCGGACTTAGGCTAAAGAAAGAAAAATGGCCTAAATAATAATAGTGCAACTTTCGAATCAAAATGCGCTTCACACCATTTCCGTAAGATTTATTTTTATTACTTTTTTTTTACAGATTTATATTTGCACGGTATTTGGACTTAACCTGACTTCGTCACCACAGGTACTCCCCTGCAGTGCTAAAGGCACGATACGTTAATCCAAATAGCTCGCCGGCCATCGAATATGCCTACCTCTGCTCGATTGTCTAGTAGGGGCTTGGGATGGAGTCTGGACAAGGATTCCCTGTTTGAGAACGGGTGATCGGGCGAGTCGGAACGTCTGCATGTGTCGTAGGAGTAGCCGAGGTGGAACTGGAGGTGAAGAATCCTGAGCGGAGTGGAGGAAGCAAGGTTGGACGATTTGACCGTGCGGGTGGAGTCCTGAAGCCGGTCGTATTGTGCTAGGTGGCTGAGGAATGGAGGGGAGGAGGAGGATAAGGAAGAGGGTCAGGAAAAGGGAAGATTGAGGAGGGGAGAAGAGGAGGAAGAGATGCAGGAGAAGAGTTAGGAACGTTAAAAGAACGAGTTGAAGAGGAGAAATTGAAACAAAAGGTAAAGCGTCAGGGTCGAGAACATGAAGAGGATTCGCCTCGAAGAAAGCAGGCTTAAGCGGCGATCGAAAACGACCTCCTGTGCGTGTTGGGACGTTGGATCGTGAAAGATTTTCTCCTTCCTTAGTATCACAGGAAAAGGTCGTCCTTCGTACTTAGGTTGGAGAGCGGTCCGTGATCATGTCGAACGAAGACATAAGTGCAGGAAGAAAGATCCTTGGGAATATAGGAATGCACCTTTGTGGACGAGAAGGAGTTGGTTTCCACGACGAAGCACAGCGCCTCCAGCGGGTAAGATAAGCAATCGGGTCGGTTAGAAGGAGAGAAGACTGTGAAAGAAGTCACCAGGAAGACGAGAGGAGAACCATACACAAATCAGCAGCCGAACAGTGCAGATCCTCTTTAACAGCGGCGCGAATGCCAAGCATTACGAAAGGGAGAGCGTCAGTCCAATTTTCCGGATTGGGCTGAGCTAGAAGAGAAGCCTTTAAGCTGACGGTGGAAACATTCAACAATGCCGTTCGCTTTTGGGTTAAAAGAAGTCGTGTGAATCTTCTCTGAACCAAGAAGATTCATAAAATCTCTCCATAAGAAGGATTCAAAAGGTACCTTGTCGTTACAGAAAGCGGCACACCAAAGGGCGCGAAATCCAATTAGCCAAGAAAAGCTTTAGCTATGGATTCCGCGTTGGCGACAGAGAGAGGAATAGCCTCCGTCCATCGTGTGAACCGATCTATACACGTTAGAATGTATTTCTTACCGCGGGAGGAGGGGCAGAGCTCCAACGATGTCGAGTGGACACGTTCAAATCGAGCACAGGGGGTAGGAATGCCTAGCGGGTACTTGGTTGTTGACGTGGACCTTTATTTAACGCTGGAGGAAAAGACAAGTGCTGGCACCAAGTTTGCTCATCGATTCGAGATCATGCCACACAAATCGGGCAGCAACCAGTTTGCGTGAAGCCTCAATACCAGGGTGAAAAGCGATAAGATTGAGGAAGACCAGCCTTACGGAACATGCAGTGTACTAAAGACGAGAGATCCCTTGAGAGACATCACACAGAAGTTTCTATTCTCTATCCCAGGGAGTTGGAGCCATTCCAGCTTGAAAGAAGAATCTTGTGGAAGTGCAGGATTCCTCAGTAGTCTGGCACGTTGCCATAGCGTTGTATTCGATGTTGGGCCAGGCTGAAATCGCGTCGATTTCAATGCGGAGAGAGCGTCAGCAGTGAAGTTGTCAACACCTGAAATATGTCTGACATCAGTGGTAAACTGCCAGACATACTCAAGGTGACGAGCTTCTCGAGGAAAGTGCCGTTCGTTTCTGGAATAGCGAAGGTAAGTGGTTTTTGATCAGTGAGTATGTGGAAATCACGACCCTCCAGAAAAGTAGCGGAAATGACGACGCGAGATACATCGCAAGTAACTCCCTCCGGAAAGCACTTGTGCGAGTGCTCCAGCGGAGGTTGCAACTGCCGAGAGAAAAAGGCGAAGAGGAGACCACACTCCGCCTTCAGGTTGCTGCGGAGAGCAACCTCCGACAGCAAAATCGGAGGCATCTACCTGAACTCGGGTCGGAGCTGAGTCCTGGGGTGGACTAAGAGGCTGCTGAAGCGGAGTGCTTCTTTTGAAGCTTCAAAAGCAACAGTAGCTTCGTTCGACCAGTCCACTTTTGTAACTGCCTCGGTGGCTTGGGGCGATGAGAGCGGTGAGGTTCGTAAAGAATATCAGCGCCCGATTTGAGAAAACGAATGATAGAAGTTAAGCATGCCGAGTACTGACGAAGCTTGCTTCTGAGAGACGGCCTTAGGGAAGAGGCGAATGGCCTCGACCGGCTCTGCAAGTGCAGAGACAAATGCCATCCGCTGAAACAGTGTTTGTTTGTGTTTTCCTAGAAAAGGAAGAGAAGACACCAAAAATAACACTTTCCTGTTGAAGACGCATGCCATCATTTTTCGTCCTAACCTGGCGAAACAAACTCAAGTAGATGTTGCTCATTGCTCGGCCAGGAGAAGAGGAAACTAGTTGAGGAAGATCACTCGTGAGTATAAGCAAAAGCGAATAGTAACCTTCTAAGAACGGCATCGATGAGCGTTGAAAAGTCTGAGCGATGGTGCGATGCCCCCCTTCAAACCGAAAGATGCGTGTGTACTCAAAGAGCCAAAAAGGAGGATGATGGCCGTCTCGTTATTGTCCTCTACGTTACTACTTGGGATTCTGGTTGGTACGCCTGATAAGATTTCCAAATGTGAATAGGATGCTTTACCGGCCAGATTTCGAGGTTGAAAAGACTGGATTATGCGGGACTGGTTAGCGATCTTTATTTGTGCCAAGCGTTTTCAGAGCCCTATGATGTCTTCCCACAGGTCCTCTCAATATTCTAGAAGACCTAGGACCATTATTCGTTGGAGGGGTAGAGGATCCTAATTGTAACTATGTTGTAAAGTGTCGAAGACTCTATTGATAACTCCATAAGTTTTACGTGTTAGCATGTGCTTCAAACTCCGCTTCTGGCTGCCTGAGCTCAAGTGATGGCTAAGACGCCGAGCACGAGCGATAATGGGGATAGATGCTCTAAGTTAGTACCATAGTATAGCGCATACAGATGTGATTATAAGCATGGAATGGAATATAAGTAGACATAAGTGGGCAACTAAGCAGTCCGTGGGGAAATCTACTTCTGCAGGTAATTGGTGATGTAAAGTGGTGTGATGGTGGAAATTACCCTGAAGAAGGAATAGCTCAATCAATGACATAGTAAATTGCCTTAAGAAGCAGTGAAGAATATAATTACTACTTATTAATTATTATTATAGGACTCTCTAGTCTAATTATAAGTACAATGAGGACGGTACACCTCTGTCAAATCCAATACTTTCGTGCTTTTTAGATCAATCATAGGATTGAAAGTGTGTGAGTACTCAATAGTAATATCATGCTGTATCTCTCCAAAATTAGTAGTTGACTATGGGTCACATGTCATGCAACACAATCAATAAATCCCATGGAGTAAATTGAACGGCGGAGAGAGAGTCTTTTAAATGTTGCACTTACATTAAACACTCTGATCTACTATCCATATTATGACATTGAGGATATTATATATTATTATGGTAATCTACTCAATTTGGTCAGTGTGCAGGATAAGTACCCTCCTCTCGGTCTCTCATAGAGGTATGTAGTACATGCTCGGACTTTGTCGTATTTTGTAGCATCTCAGATTATTATTATTATTCTTATTATTATTATTATTATTATGGTGTATATAGTGTCAAATGAATTTTTAATCGAGTGTACTTCACTTATTGTTGTTATATCGTAATTCAAGGTAAAAAGACTGTTTGTTAAGACCTCATATCGAATAATAAACGCAGACATTATCCTAGAGTAACGAAGAATCGGAGAGAGAAACAACAGAGTGAGAAAGTTGGCCAGCTGGACCACCGCCTTTATGAACCGTTGCTAGAGGTTTCCCGAAAAAGGACAGTGAGTGATTGGTGAGTAATTTATAAATATACCTTTTCTGCTTTCAGGCCTAATACCTGATATGTGATATTAAAAACAATTATCCGTATTAGTGCGTATTGAGTCGTAGGGACCTGGGTTATGTATGTAGAAAACGGTCATGAATAAAGTACAGATACGTACACTCTGAAGAGTGAACGGTGTGGGAAACGAGAGTCCCTGTTAGTGACCGTCAGCATGGCGGAAGATAGTGGAACATTACATAGCTCCGCCTTATTGATGTCTGTCCCATTCCATGTTCATAAAGTAGTGAAAGATACGAGCCTTCTATTACCCGAAATCACTGGATATGTGAATTATAAATTTTCATGAACAGGGGTGGAGAGCCGTGGAGATGACCAGGTTACGAGGGATTGGGCTTGGTACACCGGGGTAATTTGGGGGAACGAAAGAAGAAGCGCGGAACGCGAAGCAACCGAACGTAACACGCAGGATTTGAGTGGAGACTGGAAAGAAAAGATAAGAGGTTAACATAGGAAGAAACAGGGGAGGCAAAGATATTAATTCTAAACCATTTTGTGTGTTAAATTTAATGATATGTAGTGTAAATGACCTGAGCTGCCAGAAAGAAGAGGACAGTCACAGGACAGAATAGCAGAAATAGCGGGGCATTGGAGTTGAAACGGCGCAGGAGAACCATCTGCCCCTCTTGCTACCTCCTGAGAGAAGCTTAGGGTCCATAGACAGCCGAGAAAAATATTGAACGTTCATGAAGGCATCATGTTTTACAATAAAAAGTTGGTGCGGATGAAACTGTCTGATTCCTTGTAGGTGGTGTGCTATGAGTCACTAAATTAGGACACTTTAAATAAGGACGAACATCTATGTCACCAGGAGATCAAATAGCTTCTATCTCCTTAGCGATATAGTATACGGTGCCATATACGTAGCAATTCATACTCATACTTTTGAGCTTACATGAAGTAAGGAGCCATACGTGAGAGAACCTCCACAATAAATCTCGAAGAGCAGTGTTGAGGTAAGGATCAGTGAAAGAAGAGTAAGTAGGAATGGAGTCTCGATACTCGGAGCGAAGACTTCTTTCGTAGTGCAAGAAAGACAAGATCAAATAACTCCAGTTGATCTTTGTACTGTTTTCATCGCTACGGTCGCAAAATTACCGTCTAACGATTGAGATAAAAATATTAGACCAGTACGGTTTTGGAGTTATAGTATAAATTTAAATGGAGGGAAGACGAACGTATAGGCGTGTCAAGTAAAGAAAGTAAAATTGTTGAGAAAGAGGAGAATATAAGAATTATGAGGAGGTAGGGTTAAAGATATGAAGTGAGTAAAGAAAAGTCTCAAAGCTACATACATAGGCACAAATACAAAAAAGTAAAATAAAATATATAAATAATTTTAAAATGTAATTTGACTCAGTGAGTCATTAAACGAAAAATAATTTGGAAAAGAATATAAACTATAGAGAAACATTATCCTTAATTGTTTAAGATGTGAAAACTAACTATTGAGAAAACCTATCTAGTTCACTGGGTTTGGAAAACGAACTAACTATTACCTCTAGTTTCTCTCGGCATATGAGGTAATCTTGAACTTATTCTCTAAATTGTATTGTGAAAAATAATCTTTAGATCATGATAACGAGTTAACAAAACAAAAAACAACATATCAAAACAAACCAGATACAAAATAAAGAAGAAGGGAATTGAGCAAGTAAAATAGTTAATAATAATAATAGTTAATGATAATAATAATTAATATAAATAATAATCTACATATATTTTAATATAATTATAATTACATTAATTGAATAATAAATAAGAATAATTTATGAACACAATTAAAATAAAATAAAATAATATATAATTAAGTTTAATAAAAATTTAGTAAATTAATTATAGAATAATTATTATTTTTTTTAAATCTTTGTTTTTAAAGTAGAACAGAAGGTTAGCTGTGGACGCCGAGGTTCAAACAGATACGAAAAGCTTGAGATTCTGGGAAGGCTAGGGTCTTATAATGAAGAGGGTTGTTGGGGACCTACTTCGAACAGGATAAGTTCTCTGTCTCCATCTCGCTCGGTCGAATTATCACCAACTGTAGTGTTCTTATGATTAGGTAGTTGCTTTCACAGAAGACTATTCACTTCGTGACACTCTCTCATAAATAGAGAGGACAATAAGTTGGCGAGTTATATAAGCTAAGGCATTAGAAATTATATGCTCAAAGTATTATCATGTACTCCCAGTATCCTGTAATAATAACAAAATAATAAATAATCTCATGCTAATAGCAGGAAATAAATAAAATCGATTATATAATGATATAAATATATGCATTTTATAAAATAAAGTTAAAAGTTATTTAACTCAAAAACTCAAATTTTAGGGTCCTTACATTGGCCATCGTGTAAATAAAGGTACCATACACAGCAATACATAGCAAGTTTTGGCACAGGTATTTTTACTAGGGAAGCCCAGTATTGGAGGAGGAAATTTTAACCTGGTTCTATTAGTCATCGGGATACAAGGGGCAAGCGTGTTAAGAGAGATTAAACACATAAAATGATAAGAATCGGATTTGAAAATTATGAATAATATGCGGCAATTTTTACATTTCCTGGAAACTGATATATATTTCACTCACTTACATTTGGGCCTATATCGGCCTTAGTTTAGCTTAAATCATTAAAAGGAGAACACTAGGTATACATTTAAATTATCTCTCTCTCAGTCATACATTCACATTGTCTCACCAAATGAGCACTTACCACTGTTATAATAAAAGTCAATAAGCTTTGGCTTTAAGTAAACCTAATTTTACGAATTGGTTTAAGGTGTGAAAATAAGTTAGAGAGCGGTCTATATGATAACAGCTTTATCTTAAAGAAAGAAAATTGCGATCGTATATTATAGGAAAAAATAATGGCTATAGCTAGGCATGTTTCAGACTTAGTTATCTAAGTTATTTATATACTGGTATAGATCTCCTATAATCGAATTTGGCTCAGAAAATGGGATGGAAGTTACCGGTCACTATTAACGTACAATATATTAAATTATAGCACTCACGGAGGTAACTATACCGGTACATCGTGCACCATCAATTATATATAATTATTATAATATATATATATATATATTTAGGAACTTGTCCGTTTTAAAAAGGAAACTGTTAACCGGATATATATCGAACGAACGATAAAATCGATTTTTTTTTAAACTCTAAAATTGATCATATTATTTTATTCAATATATATAGTTTCAATAATATGAAGCAGAAGTTTAGTTCCATAATATTAAAGCTGCAGATTTATTTATATATTTTTTAATTTAACTTAATATAATGATTAATGTATAATATACCTAAGATAAAATCGCTATATATATAAGATTGGAATATAGATATCAGGCTATTATCTCTTCTAGGCCTCAGCGTATTGAGTTATCTTCGGTATTATATATATATATATATATATTATATATATTATATATATATATATTATATATTGTGGCGTCTGCTGCAGGAGCGCTGCTAGCACCACGACGATTATTCTAAGCTGCTTTTCCTGTGAAAAAAATCTCGCCTACTTTCTATTCGTGACTAATCAGCTCACTCTCTTGCAACATCCAATTATTCGTTTCTTATGAGTGATTATTCCAAGACCAGATATTTAAACCCCTTCAAATTGTGTATCACTCTGAATGACATGAACACCAGTCAAATGTTGATTCCGAAACAACCCCATTTCAAATCAGCCGAACAACCATTCAAAATCAAGTTTTCTTCTAATTGGGCGCTACTCTGTCGGTCATCCTGTGCCGCATGTACCGTACTTCTCAAAGCTTTCTGCAGGTGCGAACAACTGCACTTAAGGTACAGAGTTTGGTTGAAGCCTTTCTCAGTTGACGCTTTTAATGGTACACACCTAGCTCTCACCGACCAGCTTACACGGGCTACTACCCGACGTCCTCGCAGGTCCGAAGAGCGGAAGGTGGGGTGCGGGCGCGCGGGAGCTTCGTCCCCCCTCGCTATCCTCACGGTGTGGGCTCTCGGTATCCCGTCTTAAAATGGAGTGCAGTGAGAGCTATCAATATACAAATACAACTTGAGAAAAATTAATTATTTTAGAACACACTACCTGGGGTATAAAAAGGCCGCACTTCGATCTATATACAACCACAAGGAACACTTCTCTATTGAACCAATCTATATAGTTATCTTTTATTGGAAGTGTAGTTATCAAAGCGTACCCATAGAATTCTTTTACGCCCTTTCTATTTCTATGGAGTTTATTATTAGCTAACACGCTTGACACTGCAGGCGATGCACTTTAAGTTAATTTAGCGTTCTTAGGCTGATATATTTCGTATATTCAATAGTTATCTTTTTTATGTAACATTCTCATTTATTAATAGTCATAATTTATCATAGATAATAGTATAGACCTATATTTATATATATTATATTAATATTTAATATATTATTTAATATAATAATTATTAATATTTATATATATAGATATATAGTTATTTAATAATATATATAATAATATTAAATATTATATATATTATATATATTATAATATAATTATATATATAATATATATATAAATAGCTGGGCACATATAACAAAATATTAGTTTAATTCGCGTAATATAACTCTCGAGTAAAATCTCGATAACGAAAACCTTTAAACATTCAGTAATAACCTCGATATTCCGATTAAACGGTGTGTGGACATAAAAATAATTCACCGATAAAGGGCGATAACCGAGTAAATTCCATAAATTTTTCATAGTATATTATTCTATATTTATATATTAGTTATAATAATATAAGTAAGAATAATAATGTAATAAAAGTAATAATACTGACTTTTGGATTTTTTATGAGAGACAAAATAGTGTATTTATTTAGAACATAATTTAAATTAACCACGGAAGATTACAGAATAGAAAATGGTATATATATAAAAAATGAAAAAATATTAAATTAGTACAAATTTACTATGATAATATTCTTTACACCTGCGTACCACAAGTAAAAACTACCCATCTCAATGTCATCAAACGAGATAAACTGCAAAAAACATTAACTTATTTAAATAAATAATTAATTTATTTTATCCACTTTTAAACTGTATTAGTTTCCTTCTTAATAATAAATAAATTCTCTAATTTATTTATTATGTGTTTCATGCTCATGATGTATACAGTGTTCTATTTAGATCAAGCTTTATGATAATATCTCTCTAAAAATCATTCCTATTAATTTAAATAATTATAAGATATTTCATAATAATCTGATTATATCTGGATAAATATTGCAAGAGTCAAAGAATTAGTTATAATAACCAAAAATATTAATTAACAATTTTAAGTAATATCTAAGAAAATATTATTGTAAATACTATGTCTATGGCCTTTCTGCAACTTATTATGCATGCGTGCCCTTTTAATAATATGCATGGGGATGCACTATTTTAAAAGATCTATATAGTGATCTCGACAGAGATTTCTGTTGGAATGGCTCGTGTAAGTACTGCCAAGGGAGGCTAACGCTGATCACGGTCATTCACTACGTCTGTCTGCATCATTAGATTTATTGCACCTGTATTTTATAAGAGATATTAATTAGGCACCTGCTCATGGTGAGGTATCACATAGGCTGAATCGCTCCTGGCGATTTCAGGCTACTGGGACCTGACTCAATAACTGCTTATACAATGAGACATTCTACTCTGACTCTTTTACGATAAAACTCGACGTCACGTCGGTGAAGGTTCACATGTAACATTACCAGCATACTGGACTCACATCAACATTTCGACTCACCCTCCGACCTCAACTTTAAACTAATCAATCCACACCTAACTCCCCTAAATGAATTAAATAAGTTATAATAATTAAATTTAAATATATAATTAATAATTAATAATATTAAATAAATAATAATAATATAATAAATATTAATATAATTATATTATTAATAATATAATTAAATATAATATAAATATATAAAAAATTAATTATTAAATTTACTATAATAATATAGATTAATTAATAATAATTAAATGTAGTTAATAGTATATATATAATAATCTAATTATAATATAATAATTATAAATTAATAAATTAGATAATATAATAATTAATTATTAATATTATATATAATAATTTATATTCACTTCATAATGCAATCTTAAATACATTATAACTTTATATAGAATATATTATACATCAAGAATGAAGTAATAATAACTAAGATACATAAGTTAGATAATAATAATAATAATAATTAATTACATCATATAACTAGCATATCTATATTTTCAATATCTAATCATATAATACAATATAAAATAATAAGATGAATTAAATATATATATAAAAATATATATATAAATAATTATAATATAATTAAATATATTATAAATGAAAATATATATAATAATATATCTTAATTACATTCGACTATGATAATTAATATCAATAATGAATTATTTAATTTTTAAATTTAAATATTAGTATAAAATAAATATAAAAAAACAATTGTAGTTAAATTAATAATTAATTTTGGGCGTTTTCAAATATTATAAAGAAAAACATAGAAAGGCAAAAGCGTGGAAGATAATAGCAATAGTATAAAGAAAGATATAAAGAAAAAAGATATATAAAGATAATATATAAGAAGAAGAAGAAGTAAGAAGAGGTCTCATCAAATCAAAGAAAGAATTGATAGAAGAATTAAAAAGATAGTATAGTAGAAGAAGAAGGAAGAGAAGAAGTAAAGAAGAAGAAGAAAGGAAGGATGAGAGATAAAAGTAAAAGAAGAGAGTAATCAAACGTAAAGAAGAAATAGAAAGTAAAACACAAAATTTAAATGAAAAATAGCTCTTTAAATAGATAGAGTATATATAATATTAAATTACATTGATAATAAATAGTGAAAATAAACAAAAATGAGTTTGAGCAATGTTTGAGATACTAACTTCTTGAAATCGCACGCGTTGCCAGATCTGTGCAATTGGATTATGGTTAAGTGTTATTAATAACCCTACTTTCATTTCAACTTTGGTATTTGCTATGGGTGGGCATTCTACATTCTAAAATACCAAGTCCAGACTCTTAATCTCTCACTTG
>JABUQX010013013.1:0-11724 GCA_015478945.1 Trachelipus rathkii | reverse complement strand
ATTACACATTCAGTTGTCATTGAAGCGCGGAGTGCAATACGGAAAAACTAATTCAAATGCAACCTGGAAAGAAGTTTCAAAAAACGTGGCGAGAGCCCTATACCATTACTGAAGTCCTAAAATACACATTTCATCAGGACAGCGAAAAATTATAAGCATACTAGCTCAATGCTGACCGCCCTATTGACATCATGGCTCGAATGTTCCACACCAACTATAGGCTGCACGAAGAAAGATATGGCACGGCCCAGAAATCAGCCGTGATCAGAGGGGACGCTCGATGGAATAAAAGAGAACGGAAGAGACTGCAATAAGACGAGAACTGAACTCGAATCTTTAACATAACACGCGATCTCAACGACCAGTCGGCTTACCGATAGGACAGACCATGTATAACGAAGATGGATGATAGACCGCGATCCGAAGAAGAATGATGACATGACGAGATCTGCCAGAAACAAGACCGCTCTGTAGACGACAAAGCATGAGATGAGCATTATTCCGCTCGTTCTGCCATGGAAGCAAAGAAGAACGAACGATCGAAGGAGCCTCGAGGAAAGGGAGAAAGAAGACTACACTCGACAGAAATGCCTGCAGAGTTTCTGTAGGAGCGAAATCCCGAACAGCAATATAACCTTTGGAATCTACCAGAGGAAAGGTGTGAAAATACCTTAAACTGACTTGTGATGGGTACCGCCACCAACCAGAGTTGACGAACACCAGCATGAACCAAATCAGCGCAATGAATTACTTTCCCCCACAAACTTGTGTTTCTAATTAATCGTATAACCACTCTTTAAGCTGTTAGTACCTCTATCCTCGTGGTCACCTTTCTCGACGCCAAAGGTTTAGGCCGCTCACGCCTAGCCTAGCGGGTGCCAGACCTGCAGCGTAAGCCTATGCAGTAGATAGTGAAAATACGCAGCAATAGGTAGTTCTGTTAAGAAACGAATTGAGAAAAGCCGCAAGTCATGAGAGGCGCTCCATGATGAGGACACTGCAGCGGACTAGAGGCTAATCCTTGAAATAAACACTAATAATTGCCAAAGTGAATAATCAGCAGCCACATTTCCAAATCACGAACCACAAACCCTGAACGTGGAGTCATGAACCCCGGAACCATGAACCACAAAACCCAAACCCGGAATCACAACGCAAATAAAAACTCAACAAAAGTAAAAAGCACAGAGGGTGCAGAAAAGGCTCAGAACGGGGAAAGGCAATAGATGATTCCAAGGAATCAGAAATGGTAATTAATATATATTGGAATTGGTCAGCTTGACGAAAAAGAGAAAATTTGTCCTTAAATGCTAGTTAAATTCTGAAGTGAGATAAAATTGAGAATTACCTACTACACACACACAGAATGCAAACGTATAGCAATAATAATAATGAATCTTAATAACTACTTAATAACCTTAATTATTATCCTTTCTCTATCTTTACTTTCTTTAGACCAGGCTTTCTTTATGCATTGTCAACCTTTGCGTAACTCTCTAACTTGGCTAACATACTATCTTAAGAACATTGAAAAGTTTTCTTAACTTCTTTAACAGATTATTTTAATCAATACCTCTACAAACTATCGCATCACTACTTAGCTCTTTCTTACGCTGTCTCTCCTACTGCGACACATGACTGTTATTGACTTTCATTCCCTTAATACATTGCCAACAAACCTAAAATGCATCGTTCAGTTACATGACCTATCCTTATATAAGTCAACATCTCGACCTTCATATACAATGTTAAAATTAGTTTTTTTTTTTTTTTTTTTTTTTTTTTTTTTTTTTTTTTTTAAGCTAACTTTATATTTTCTATTTAAGTTTTTATTTTTATTACAATCGAATTAAGTAGGTGAGCGCTTGGCTGAAAATAGCCTTCAGTACCGTTCTAATTTTGTATTTAATTTCTATTATTTCAATTATTGTTTTCTACATCTAAAAATTTTAGTTGAATATTTTATTTATTTTTAAAATATATTCTGCATTTATATTAAAATTTTTATTTTTTTAAAACGTTTATTTTTATTTTTATTAAAAAAATACTGTTTATTTGACACCAAAGCAGCTAAAGCAGATAGCGGCAAAAACTTTACTTCATATTCGAAACAGCTCATTTTGTGTAACACTGCATAACAGAACATAAAAATTAAGATTCTTATGTATTAACATAGCATAAAAAAAATTCATTTATGAAAAATATTTAAAATGATAAAAAACTTTGTTTCTTTTTTTCACTTCTTCGTTAACCCCCCCCTTAATTTTAATTACTGCTTTAATGTTTCTTTATTATTATGTAATTAACAAATCAAGCTCCATTTCCCCCCACCCTACTCCACCATCTTGCATCCATGTACTAAGTCTGGACTCAAAGTCTGCTCTCAGACCCAATTATATGTGTTAGTCTGGTGTGAGTGCAAATAGGCTAAAACTTATAAAACATTTATGATTACTATCATATCTGTAAGTTGTGATTCTTGCCATCATTCTCGTTGAATAAGAATGAACTGATCAGTGGGAGATACGCTCAATAAAACTAGCTGAAAATATATCTTAAAAAGCTTGAAAGAGAAATGTTTTAAATTAAACTGTATTTCACTAACATCACCAAACAAAACTTAGCCTAACCTTACTTTTCTATCATATCTATATCATACCAATGTTATTTTAAAATTAACAGTAATATTTAACAAAAGCTAACAATAATTTATCATAACCTAACCTATCTATCACTGTACCACAAATAAATGCTAACATAAGTTTTTAATTTATCAACAGATGCTAACATATCAATTCCTACCACTACTTTACAAAGCCAAACAAAATCAGTAATAAGAAATATTAATTAACAATCCGCTACACAAAAAATAATTTTCATAAGTACTAAACCCCACTTAGACTTTTCACTCATTTTTGATTGCAGATTGGTATTTGAATGAGATCATTCACCTTTGTTACTATGATTTTAATAATTATAAATTATTAGACTTTTACTCATTTTTGATTGCAATTGGTATTTTAAAGAAAAAGTACTTTTTCTATGAATATTACATATTCAGTACTAAACCCCACTATAGACTTTATCATCTCATTCATATTATTAACGCCCAAATAATTACAGCAACGCACCAAACTAGACAACTGTGACGACACTTGCCAAATGCGTATAACTCCATATTCGCGCAAAGTTGCATATCGGAAGGTGAACATACCAACTCAGGATTACAAAGTAATCATAACATTCGATTAAACAGTCTACCACTACACAAACATGTAAAACATGCTTCACTAAACATATATTACAAATACTCTTCAAACCCTTCTCTCTATATCAGAACATACAGTTACAACCACCTAAACAAATTATCTTACCAATAAAAGAGCACATAAACATTTGCCGTTCACACGCAACTTTGAACTTGATGATCAAGGAAATCGTTATGTGTAGACGGGCTTTAATATTGACAAATAAACTAAATATCAAACTAAATACAGCGAATAAAGTAACATCTGTCAAAAATCAGACTAAAGTGGATACTTTTTCCAGTAGTCAAAAACTTGTTCTTTCTACGTTAAGTGAAAAATTCAAAAAAAACAATTGACGAGTGTTAATTTTATAGATCAAGAGATAAGAAGGGAAAGTACATATCTTATGCTAGAATGCAATGCAATCTTATGCAATTTTATAGAGAATGTAGGTATCTAATTAATGTACTCAAGAATAAAGGAGGGATTTTAGCAAATGACGTTAAAATATATATATATATATATATATATATAAATGATAATGTTTAGCTACAAATAATGTCGTATCTTTTAATATTTAATATATTTTTTTAAGTTCGCGCCTCAATGGCATAGCACTATTCTAAGAGGAGAAACTTCTCTAGGTAATTGCTATCTAGGATCCGGAAGGAGGATCGAACCCGTGCCCTTGCTTTTTGCGACTCTGTCGCTCTACCGATTGAGCCACGGTAGCGGTGATAAAGGTTAAATAAAATAAAGGTTATTCCGAAATTTTGGGCCTAATTAATACATAAGAAATAGTGATTCTAACATTAATTAATATATTTTCTTTTTTCACATTGTAACTTTAGAAAAATAGGTTTGATCATAAGTGGTATGATCAAATTTCATAAATAAAATCAACCACACTCAACCACACCCCTCCCTCTCATATCACCATCCTCGATTCACTGCATTAACTTCGTATTAGAACCATGTCACATATTTCCATATTAGTAACTATACAATTTAATTTTTATTTAGTCCGGTTGGAATGCCAATAACAAGATGTCTAATAACTGAAGCAAGTTCTCGTTTGCGCCAATCTCCATTTTAAATTGGATTCAGTATATAGGGATCTCCGAAGAGATATGTCAAAGCATTCACTAGCTCGAATAAGAGGATGATGCAAATAGTCTAAGTTTCGTAACATGAGATACCATTATCTAATACGCTGTGGAAAAGTTCGTATGTCCTTTCCTATAAAAGTTATTATCATTCTATGCATTTTATTATACATTAATGGAAATTAAAATAAAAGTAAGAATAGTTTCGAAATTAAAATAATTCCCAATTGTGCTCACGAAAATATTAATCTAAATTTAAATTGGGCAAATGCTTTTTTTAAACCTTCCATCAATTTAAGAACGAATTTCTTAAATCTTTCTCTCCTAAAAAGGTAACCTTATATGCAATATATCTTTAGCAACTGTTAATGGGCCTGAGAATTCGTTAATTTCCTGAAAGTAGTTCAAAAGTGGTTCAATTAATAAATTCTGGAAACCCATTTCAGAAATAATGTTTTCAAGAAATCCAGTTCTTTCGTGAGACTTAAAATAAAATAAATTTTGTATCCCTTTCGAGAAGAGGTTTTTATTAAATTAATTTTAACAATATGAGTAATAAGAATTTCAAATTATATTAGAGTACAAAACTAAATTTATCATTTGGTGGGATTGGGCAGATGAAGCCAGACAGATCTATAAATTATAAAATATATAATATATAATATATATATATATATATATATATATATAAATATATAATAATTATTATATATAATATATAATATATATATATATATATATCAACCATTATATTATATATTATATATATAAAGAGAGAGAGAGAACTTTTTCCTTCTTTTTGAAGTGAGTATGTTACTTATTCAAATAATAAAAACTTATGTGTAGTAAAATAATTACTACATTATAAAGGAGATGAGATACTTTATAATATACTTCTGTATATCAATTATATTATTATATCATTATATAATTAATCGATAATATTAAATTTGTATATAGTATAATTATATATATATATATATATAAAAATAAACTTTCCTGTGATATCTAATGAAGCTGTATTGATTCCTGCAATAAAAAACTCGAAAACTAATTTTTATTTATAAAAAAAAATTGAATTTTATGCCATCAATTCTTTTATTCAAACTTACAAGTTTTACATTTAATTCGAAGTAAATAACAATTTAAACTTTGTAAAGTAATATGAAGACAAGACAAATAAAACTTTTCGCATAAAATAGAAGTCACTCCTAAAAAGGAAAAAAAAATAGTTTTTGCTTTCAGAATTCAAAATACCAATTTAATGCGTAGTGTGCTAAATTTCAAATAAAAACTCCTACATATCGACAAGAATCCTAAATACCAAATTTTTATTTAGAAGGAAGTTTGGAAAAGGTTCTTGGGTTTTCTCCTTAAAGGCTTAAACTATCTATCGAAATCTATCCAAATACTAGAATCGCGTTTTCTAAATATAATAACCGACTCTAAATATAAAAATAAATTGCAAACAATTTTAAAAAATCAGAGTGAACAGGGTACATCTCATCTATGTCATATCTAGTCACCTTCTAAAATTACAGTTTTGTTCGAATTTAAAAGCAAAAATTCCCCGTTAGATAATTAAAAGAAAAGATTGGACAGTTGAAAGAAAATAAATGTTAGTGAGGCAAACGTACCTGTAAATCCAGGAAGGCAAAGACATTCATATCGTGCTATGAGATCTCGACAGGTGGCACCATTAAAGCAAGGCTGAGACCAGCATTCTTCCAATCATCAAATATGAGTTTAGACTCCATAAAATAGCATATATAAGTTCAACTTTGAGAAATGAAGTAAGGTAAATAGAAAATATTCCACATAACCAATTATGAAGAAATTAAAAGAAGAACATTGTCCTTCCTTCAACAGACAGCAAAGGAGAACATATTACTTCACAGAAATATTATGTTTTTGATAAAAATTAATTGGAATAAAAGTTAATTAATATCCAATTAATAACAAATTAATAGAAAAATAATCCTATTAGAAAGAAAGAGACTTCTAAAGAGAATCTCAAAAATGTGCTTTCCTCAATAGAATAGGAACGTTTAACTAAGCACCAAATATCAAGAAGAAATTGATATTTTTCAAATAAAAACTCTTTAAGAACAAAGAGATTGATATAATCCAACTTAAGTAGTATTTAAATGAAGGTAGAAGACCAAGAAATTAATCAACATTTCAATAGTATAAGAAGTGTTTAGATTTAAATTGAAAATTCATTAAATAATTTTATTCTGGCACATTTTTAAAAAAAAGAAAGAAGGTTTAATAACCATATATTATCATATGTTAATTACAAGTAATTACAAATTATTATTGATTACTTATTAATCACATGTTAATAAATAACATATTTTCTTATTCCTACATAGTTATAGGATAAGTAAAAAAGACAGAAAATAAGAATTTTTATTCTATGTAACCATTAGGGCTTTACGGAAAAGAACCTAGGTTAACATTTTTTGAAACAGAAGGTTCCAAATAAAGGATAGATAGTTTTCTTTAGTTTTAAGTTTCAAGAGATCATACTATCAGAAAAGATCTGATAAGAAAAATATAACATCACAAGATGAATTTAAAAGGACCTCTTGGATGCAACTCAAGGAAGATAACCTGTAAAAAAGATTGGACACCTTTTAAGATAGGAATTTTTTCATTGATAGCTTCAAGAATTCTACTTAATTACATTCTTGTTCATTTTTGTTAATATTTGAAAGACCACCCAAAGTGAGTTTTCCTGTTGCAGAAGTTAAACAACCTTTGACCCTAGATAAGAAACAGAATTTACTTCTAAAATGGATTTGGACAATCTATTATAAAGTAAAAGAAAGAACAAATAGGGCCTATGAATATAGGGGTAGATATAGAAGACAGAAAAAAGGTTCATCTTTATAAATACTAGCAGTAGAAAAAGTTAGTCAAAAGGTCAAAGTTGTGATTTAATTTTGGACAACAATATGAGACGGGAAACTTTAATAATTCTGTTAGAATAATAATTTCAGAATCATTCGAGACTCATTTGTGGGAAAAGGATGGAAATCCCTTACTATTCAAACTCAGAAAAATAGGAATTCGAAAACACAAAGGTTTGAAGAGGAATTGACCATATTATAAAAATTCTAACAACTACTCTAATGTGAAATCTACAAGTAAAGATTTTATAAGATATATAAAAAAATTAGTTGTTACCTTTGAGAAACTCGATAAAAAATAGGAAAGTAATGAAAACTTTTCATTTAGGTTTAAGGAAAGCCTCTTTAGAGGCATTGAAATTATAGCATTTAGTTAAGTAACTTTTCGGGAAGAAAAGAAAATTTAAAATTTAATTAATGAAATTAACTTTGGAAAATATATTTCAGTTAATAAACGAGAGTTAGGAACTCTGATTTTAAAGCCCAATTGAATAGGTTGTGTTTAAAATCAACTTGTGCTTTCTATTTCTCCATAATGAAAGAATAATTAGTGCCATAATGGTCAAGAAGAGTGTGTTTTAAAAAAACACCACTTGTGTTTTTATGTTTAATAAAAATGAATTGCCATAAATGGTAAAGGGTTAAGGTAGCCCGAAAATGGAAAATAACAGACCTAACAGGAATTTATCCTGCAAAGACAATGTTGAAAAGTTTATTCCTTGAATAAAAATTTATGATAGAAACCTTCAGGAAACTTTTAATAACTTAGTTGGAAAAATCGGAAAGAAAACAGAATATAAAATTATTACTGTAAAGTTTTAAATTTGCTGTGGAATGCCTTCTTCTCTCAGACAACTTAGAAATTTAGAGGACTGATAATGAAAACTGATTTCGTGAGAACAGACAGAACAACAAAAAAAGAAATTAAATCTTCAAGTTACCTAATTACTACAGAAATTTGAAAATTTACATTATTATTAGAAAATATAAATAACACATATATATTCAAATTGTTACAGAAACACATTGAAAATTTATATTATTTATCAAAATATAAATAACAACATATAGTTATAATTTATACTTATTGCAGAAACACGTTTAAAATTATCCTTTTATATTAATAATAAGAATATATTTTATATAGCTGGGTGTATGATCCTCAATATTTACAAGAAGAAATTAAAAAAAAAATATAATAGGAATTTCATATATTTTAAGTGAAAATTTTAAAGGGAACATTACCAGAAAACACATGGAAAAACAGATACTAAAATATGTCTTAAACATATATCTTCGAACAGATATCAACAGATATACAAGAGAAGGAAATCAGATTATCCTGACACAAAAGTAGATAGGATATATTCACAAAAAGAACATAAAACTTCAATTTTGTTTTGGGAGAAAAAGAACAAATTGATTGAAGTAAACAGAAAACAAAACAGAAAAACTTAAATTTGTGTCTAAAAAACAATAAAGAATGTTAAGAGACAGTCAAAATAAAAAAGGCCTATGAAAAGAGTCTTTACTGTTCCGTTTCTCATCCCTAAGAAACTTAGTACAGAAGGAAAGTTTTAAACATTTAGATAAAATTTATTCATTAATAGATTATTAGAACAGACAGAAAACAGGAAAATAAATCAGAATAAATCAAATTTCCCAATTAGGAAAACATATTGAAATATTCTGCACCCAAAACACAGAATTTAATCCTAGAAAAAATAATCTTTTTTTTTCTTTTGTCCCTAGAAATTCTCTTGATAGGACGAAAAAAAAACTTAAAAAATTGTAACAAAAATTATTTGGTTTTACCAACCAAAATAAACATAAATCTACCTCAAAATTGTAAAAATTGTAATATGGGATTTAATGAACCTGAGGTTTAAGTAAAACTTGTTAAGTTTAGAAATCAGAAACTGTGAAAGTTCAGGGGGCCGGGGGGGCGGGGCGCGGGCTGGAAAAATGAAAATATTGAGAATAGAGAAATTGAGTGACTGAAAACTACCACTGAAAACTGAAAATATTGAGAATAGAGAAATTGAGTGACTGAAAACTACCACTGAAAACTGAAAATTTGAACATAGCAATTCTCCATATAATTCTCAATAAATTCCACCAAGTACCTGACACAGAATACTCAAAAAGTGCCTTCTTATAGAGAAAAATAAGAAAAACTATGAGTAAAAAAGTTTTATTAAAATTTAATTGATTTAATTACTCATATCAAAGAACACTTGAAAATTAGTTCTGTGAAAATAATTATTTCGGATAATGATAGAAAACAGTTTCTTCGAAACTGAATTGTTAATATTTAACATTAAGAATTTATAAATGGAATTTTGATTGATTAACGATAAAGAAGATAATCAAGAAATAAATATGAATATTTCTCTTCAAATCTTATCAACAAATTCCATTGTCTTTATTCAGTTTTATTGTAAATAAAATTTTTGATAAATTTAGAAACAAATTCTAGTTAAGCATGATGACAGAAGTCCTTAAAATTAAAATAAGATTTTATAACTTAAAACAGGATGCTCTTTACTTTGGAGAGAAGAGTGCCTTAAAATCTGTTACTTGTTAAACAAAATAATAAGAAGAATGTCGACTGACTCGTAAAAGGACTGATCAACCTTCTACAATTAGTTTATTTCATCTGAAAATCTTTTGAAAAATAAGTTAATTATAACAACATAATAAAAATAATTTCCATAAATAATGTCATCAGGAAATTTGAAAAGATACAATTTATCTTCGCAGTTTTATTAACCTCATTAATAATCTTGGCGAGGTCCGAGGATCGTAACTTTCAAGAGCTTACAAGGAAGCTTTAACACGAGGACTGTAACTTCAAGGAGTTACAATGAGAAAAGAAAAATTCGACATAGATCTTATACATAGTTTGGAATTTTAATAAAGGACTTCAAGGACATCAACTTCATTTGTTATTTTCTTATATTTTTTTGTGTGAAATAAATTTTATTTATTTTAGATTAACTTTTATCCTTTAGATTTAAGTTTTTATTTTTTCATTGTTTTACAGAATATAAAAAACTTTACACATTTTACATTCTTTATTCTTTTTACTTTTTAGGTTATATTACAGAAAACTGTACATATTTTTTTTTGTTTGTATATTTTACATATTTTTTTTTTATTTTTATTATTAGAAAATGCGTTCAATATGGGAAATTTATTTTTTTTTTGCCCCCCAGGGTCCCATTATTCTGTTAAATAAAAAAAAAAAAACTAAATAAAAATCGAAAAACTTTTTTATTTTTTTGAACTTTATTTCATGTAATTATTTTTTATTTTTTTTATTTAAAGAAAATCTATAAAAAACTAAAAATTTAGTCAGAAATTTTTGTTTTGTTTAATAATAAAAATGGACTTACTCAGAATTATTTTTTAATTATTAAGTTAACATTACTCAGAATTACTTTTAATTTCATTTTATTTTCGTTTTTAACTTTAACTTTTGTTTTAACTTTAACTTTAATAAAAATTAGCCTCATGCTATATAAAGCTGACTATATATTTTATTAATATTAGAATTTTTATTTTTAATTACTCAGAATCTAATTTTAATTCATTCTAATTTTTTGTTTTGTTTTAATCAAGAATTAGCTTTACGCTATACGCTATAATCAGAATTTTTTTTTAATTTTAATTTTCATTATAATCAGATTTTTTTTAAAAAAATAAGAATTCTTCAATTCGAATTATAATCAGATTTTTTTTTATTATTAATTTTTTTTTTGTTAATCTTTTAATTTTAATATATATAATCATATAATCAGAAATTTTTGAGATTGAAATTAATTTCATTTTTAAATTTTTCTTCATTTATTATTTTATTTATTATATAAAAATTAACTTTTTAAATAAAGTTCTAAAAAACAATAAGTACCCAGTTATTAGATTAAGCATATATATAATCATATAATCAGAAATTTTTGAGATTGAAATTAATTTCATTTTTAAATTTTTCTTCATTTATTATTTTATTTATTATATAAAAATTAACTTTTTAAATAAAGTTCTAAAAAACAATAAGTACCCAGTTATTAGATTAAGCATTTCTACTTTTTGAAAACTAAAAGTAGTAATGGACATTTAATTTTAAAGTAGTTTTAAAAATTCAAATAATCAGAAACAGTTTTTTTATTTTAGATAATTTATAACTTCTAATTAACGTTTAATTAAAAAATAACCCTATAACCTCATAATTGTAATGATAATCAAACCAATAACCTTATTCCCAAAATTTTATCAATAACGTATGAATAGGCGACCTTCTTAAACTAAAATATTTTCATGTTAACGTTAAAGCGATTACAATCAAATTTAAAATTTTAAAATTTTAAAGGGTGATTTTACGAAACTAACATAACCCACAGACCAACAAACATTGCTTTGCTTCTTAGTATGTTTATGTCTTACCATACTAAT
>JABUQX010013012.1:15000-17500 GCA_015478945.1 Trachelipus rathkii | reverse complement strand
ATATAATATATATATATATATATATATAGTAGTACATAAAATGCAGTGACCTTAATAAAAAGAATAAGCATGAAACTTCAATTGCATGAAACTAAATTCAATAGTTTTCCACCTAAATGGCGTTACAAGTTTTTAAAATGGTGACGTCCAAACTTTGAACTTTCACATCACCAAATAGAAACATTTCCTTTTCGAGTCTAGAATTTTGTCCTTTTGTTGTTGTTACTCGTCGTCAAATACATTCATTTCAATGTTCGCGCCCGAACTCGGCGAGAATAATCCTGATATTTTATATTAAAATTGATATCATTGTTTTTTTTTTTTTTTTTTTTTTTTTTTTTTTTTTTTTTTTTTTTTTTTTTTTTTTTTTTTTTTTTTTTTTTTTTTTTTTTTTTTTTTTATTATTATTATTTTATTATTATTATTATTATTATTATTATTATTATTGATTATTATTATATTATTAAATTATCTATTATTATTATTATTTATTATTATATTATGCTTAAATAACCCAAGTGATCATTGAAAAAGCCATTAAGAAAAATTTTTAATAATTAATTTTTTTTTTTTTTTTTTTAGTAGCCATCCGAACATATATCAGGGTGGCCTCATGTTCAACTCCGGCTTCCGGCTCCGGCCTCCGGCTCCGGCTCGGCTCCGGCTCAGATCCTGGACACACTCGTACGTTTAGATTCTAAAACAACAAATGATTTGATTTATCACTCTTGAAATTAACCCTCAGGAGCGTTCGTTTCAAAATACCCCAATTTTGGAGCTTTTTGTTTCGTGTGTCAGTGATATTTTTTGTTAAAAATTTGGGTTTGAAGACGATATATATATATATATTATATATATATATATATATATATATATATATATATTATAATATATATACTATATATATCTATATATATATATATATAATATTAATATATATATTATATATTAGTAAGAGCCAAAAAATGCCAACATTTAACATTAAAATACATTTTTATCCAATTGAAAATTATTTATAATACAATTTAAAAGACATATATCATATATATATATATATAATATATATATATATATATAGTATAATATATATTATATATATATAATATATATATTAATATATATATATATATATATACTTTAAAAATTCCCCTTAAAACCCGGGACACAAAACGGAGAAGGACACAATATTTTAAGACTTAATATTGATTTGATTTCCAGGCGTGTTGGTGAGAATCAAGAACCATCGTCCCATGAAGGAACATCAGGACCTCAAATTTTTGAAGGGAAGTTTGAAGGTAGTTAAACTTTATAAATATTTATGATAAAACTATATAAAAAAATATTTATTTGTTTTATTATTTTAATAAGCGAAAATTTAAAGGTAGTTAGTTGAAGAACCTTTTTATTTAGAAAGGGTTAAAATATCTTAATATAATTTGATTTCATATTTAAAACTCTTTACAATAGTTTGGGTATATATATTATATATATATATATATATAGTATATATTATAATAAAATATATAATATATATAATATATATATATAATATATATATATATTAATATATCTAATATATATTATATATTATATATATATATATATAAGTAAATAATTGTTCAGTAGCTAGATTAAAGTAATGAACATTAAAAACTAACATTAATTTGGAGATATTAAAATACACCTTTTTTGTTTTTTCTTTAAACTTATAAAAAACCTTTTCTTTTGCTTTAATAGTAAAAGTATATTTTTATTTTGACAATTAAATAAAAACCAATTTTAGCGAAACTCGACACATAAAATAACCTGATGAAAAATTCCACTCTAAAATATTTTTCGGTCCCTTTAATGTATTTTTTAATGAATTACTAAAACCTTTCAGACGGATTAAATTATTGACAAGTTTATTGTACTTACATACCTACTACGTGGTGTACTAAACACACACGCTGTATATATCATATATATATATATATATATATATATTATATATATATATATATATATATATAATATATATAATATATATATATATATATATATAATATATATATATAATATATATATATATATATATAATATATATATATATATAATATATATTAAAACCTTACATACAAACAATATTAACTTTAACGGTCCATATACTTAACATTATTTACAGATTGCTAACATTACACCTAAATAAAACTCTTATTCAATGTATTTTTACATTATAAAATATCGGTGCTTGTCTTGTAATACGCATTTCTTAAAAAATGGAAAAAGCGTCAAGATAGAGGAGAAACATTTTTGAGGCTTTAATCTGGATAAGTACTTTAAAATTTATATTTAAACCTTAATCACACAGCAAAAGATAAAACTGCGAGAAATGGATTTAGTCAAGGAGCATTGATGATAAATTCAGTCCTCCCTTACAGTGGTCCCTATTTAACAATAGCTTGGACCGCACCCGTTAGTTTTTCGCCAGAGTTGGAGACCAGCTAGGGAAATCAACTTC
>JABUQX010013012.1:7500-10000 GCA_015478945.1 Trachelipus rathkii | reverse complement strand
AAGCATAACTTTTTTTTTCCACGGCTACATACTATTGAATTTGAGCATAGTCCTGCAACCTGACAATATTATGACCGAAAGTGTCCTTACGCGAAAGTTCTAATCTCTTATCAGTGAGGTTGCGTCCTTTGTGAAACACCACCAGGTATTTTCTTATTTTTCCACCCAATTTCACTAGCCCCATTACAAAGATAAATATTATAGATCACAATAGAATTTAAACTACGACATAATATAGTTATTCGAAGATATATGTATTTATCGTATTAAATTGACTATTATAAAGTGACTTCTCTGAACCGTACGACGATATCGAAAAAGAATACTCCTCTACGCATGAAGGGAATGAAGGTTGTGATGTATCTCTTAAACTATTGTTTACATAATGGTTATGGCTAATTTAACAATGCTTTTTTGCAATGTAGATTATTGCATTTATTAGACGGTAAAATTACTTTGTTTCTTTATTATTATTATTAAATATTATTATTGCTATTATTGTTTTTTTATTATTTTAAAATTATATTATTATTATTATTATTATTATATTATATATTATATGATTATATTATTATTTTATTATTATTATTATTATTATTAGTAGTAGTAGTAGTAGTAGTAGTAGTAGTAGTAGTAGTAGTAGTAGTAGTATAAATGTAATGCAATGGTTATCATCAAATTCTCTATAACTTGCAGTTCAATCTCTTTCTCAAATATTACAGGAGTAACTATCATAATATTTTACTTGATATTTTTGGCTGATAAACTTATTATTTTTAAAAAATTTAAAATTTAAAAAATTTAAAAAGTAAATTAATTAATTTATTCAATTGAACTCTTCAATTAAGTAGTAAGAAGTAACTAAAAAAACTATGAGTAAATTTAAATTGTCATTGCTTTGAGTTATTATTATTATTATTATTATTATTATTATTATTATTATTATTATTATTATTATTATTATTATTATTATTATTATTATTATTATTATTATTATTATTATTATTATTATTAAATTTTGTTCTTTATTGTAGTTAAATGGTTGATGATTATCAAATTACCCGAATAAAAACATTATATATTCCTTAAACTCCAATTCATGCCTGGAATAATGACAAAACATATAAATCATTTACATTTTGTTACTGTTAATAAATTAAATAAAGAAAGAAATAAAATAAAATAAATTAAATAAATAAATAAATAAATAAAATAAATAATTGAAACCGTTTCAGAATCGCCTCTCGCAAGGGAAGAAAGTCAAGGTTTCATCGTCGGTAGACCAAACAACTTTCCTACTTTCCAATCACTTGGAGGTTTTGGACCTATGGATGTTGAACAGAAGTCAGCAAGTAAGAGTCCTTATATATATAAATATATATATATATATAATATATATAATATATAAATAATATATAATTTAGATATATTTTCTGTATATATAATATATAAACATATATATATAATATATATATATAATATATAATATATATATATATATATATATAATATATATAAGGGTATCCCATGATTCATAGGGTAAAAAAATGGTAAATGTCAAAACGCATACCACTGTAATTAATTCCCTTGATGAAAGAAGGAAAAATATAGGCGAAATTCCATTGACCTTTTATTAGGGGTATGGTCTCTTCATCTACCCTATTGATTCGAACCTATTTGAACAAGCTAGAAAATGAATTAAGTGCAAATCCTTTTTAATTACTAAACCCTTCTTACACCCTTTCTTGAAATGATTTCAAACTTGAAATACATTTATAAAAGCTTCAGGTTTAGTTTTTCTGTAATTCTTACCAGTTCGTGGCAAAATGCAAGTTCCCAAAATTTTCATTTTGCAGTCCTAAATGAAAATCGCGATAACTTTTTTAATATTCTTCTGATTAATGTGAAATTTTCGTAGCATGTATACTTGGACAAGATACACATTTTTTATTTAGATCAATTTTTGTGTACCCTATCGTTTTGTCGCTGCTAACTGGGAGAATTTCCAAAATCTGGTATTATTCCCGTAGTATACACAAAAGTGATGTAAATAAAAAATGGATATCTTGCCGAAATATACATGTTCTGAAAGTTTCATATTGACTAGATAAAAATTACAAAAGTTATCGTGATTTTTTATATATGATTTCACGAAATGAAATTTTTTTAGCACTTGGACTTTGCCATGAACTGGTATGAATTATTTAAAAAAAACTAAATAATTCCTAATCAATTTTTTTTTACAAAAAAGTAAAATGAAAGCTAAAATATTCATATTGCTCAAATATATAAGCCTACAAAATTTAACTATCGTATATTCTATTAAAATTTTATGACCAAAAATAGAAAGCATAAAACTTGAAATGTCCGCACAACATTGAGAAGCAGTAACTGTGTTTTGAATGTTGTGAAGAGCCTTAATATTAAAATACATGAATGAAATTTATGATACCTACATTTTTTTCAGTAGAACAAACTACTGGGTGGGTGTAGGGTGCAT
>JABUQX010013011.1:0-31012 GCA_015478945.1 Trachelipus rathkii | reverse complement strand
TATTCTTCAGTTTATCAATTCCTCTCATACCTAACACTTTCCTAAGATTATCCATCTGAGCACATTGCACCTTAGATCTGTACCTCTTATTCCATCCCATAATATCACGACTATACATAATACATTAGCACAGGTAACAACCTACACTCATGCAAAACCCTGACGCACTCAAAACTTAGACCCTTTGTATCCACCAAGGATTTAATTGCACCAATCATCTTACCATTCACAACTTTCCTACTACACTCTTCATCACCCGTTCCCTTCTTCTCATCCAACATATATCCTAAATATTTAAATTCAGATATTTGTTGCAATTGCTTACCATCCAATATGACTTCATTCCGCGGATTCACCTCACCAACTACCATCACCTTACTCTTATCAACATTTAATTACAAACTACTCCTTTTACTCACTCTGCCAAACCCCTCTACCAATCCTCTCAAACTTTCTTCAGATTCACCACACAAAACATCAGCATTCGAAAAGCATGGCATCCCACACTCCCTTTCATTCTTCATTAGGCTAACACCTTCCCCTACCAACCCTATCTCTACCCCTACCAACCCTATCTCTAATTCTTTCATCACCCCATTCAAATATAAATTATATAACTAAGGAGATATATATATATATATATATTATATAATATATATAATATATCATTATATATATATATATATATATATATATATATTAGTATATATATAATATATATAGTACTATAATCTTTATATATAATATATATCTTTATCATATTATATATATACTATTATATTATATATGATATAGTAGCATATATATATATATATATAGTATATGATATAATATATATATAATATATATATATACTATATATATATAATAATATATGATAATATATATATAAAAAATTTTAATAAGCAAATATATTTCTATCCTCCTATTTTGATTTACCTCCCAACTGCTTTTTAGGGCTTTTGGAAAGAAAAAAAAAACTATTTTTAGATCTCCAATTGATTTTGGATAAAATTTTGAGATATTGTATATATTTTAAAAAAATTTTATATGCTGAAATATTACCAGATGAGTAAAAGGGATATATATATTTAAAATAATTGAAGCTAAAAACTGAATGAAAATGTTCTTTTAATAAAAATGAAAAAAAACGAAAAAGAAAAAAGATTAAAAAACAACTGTTGAACAGAAGTTTAAGAAACGGTCGAGTACTGAGTCGACATGAAAATTATATATATATAATATATATTTATTTATGTTTATATAATATATATATATATATATATATATATATTATATATAATATATATATATATATAATATATATATAGTATATATATATATATAGTATATTATACTGATAGTATATATATATATATATATATTATATATATTGTTTAATTTGGTTATTAAAAATCACCAATAATGCTTTATATTTTAATTAATAAATAATTAATACAAATTGTAATAAAATGGCAGGAGAAACACAAAATCAATGCAATGCTAATAATTAATTGGACATATTAAATAAGATATAAGCGCACTTTTCCAAGAGCCATCTTTGATCTATTGAATCTTGTTTTTAATGCTCTTTAAATAAGATAATTGAAAATTGAAATGCACAGGATCATGAATTAATTAAATATGGAATCGCAGCACAGATTGCCCCCATAGGGGGGGGGGCATCCACGTGCTGCTGTGTCAGTCACAGAAGAGAAGATTTCAAATAATCCACTTTCGCATTCTGAGTAAGGCTTTCAATCCGGCCAATGAGACACTCGCTTTTTGGCGCGTATATTCATGCGGTCTTTGTTATTTATTTTATTTTACTTAATTGCAGTATTTGCTATGCAATAAATTTATTCCTTTAATGTACCCAATTAACATTATTAAGTATTGATCATTCGCATTATACGAGTATATATATATATATATATATATATATATATATATATATATATATATATATATATATATATATATATATATATATATATATATATATATATATATCATTCACATATATTGACTATATATATATATATATATATATATATATATCAAAAGCATTATGAAATGTTTTGGTTTTTAAAAATAAATGAAAAACAGGAATAAAGTTTGCTCTGGCAATGTTGCAAATATGAGTATTTAAAAATAATTGTTAATAATAAGCTTCTTTTCGTTTGGGATAGCATAATAGCTATTTATAGGATTTATACCATTGTGATAAATATTGTATACTACCATACCATGGTTCAAAAGAAAAAATAAGTCTTTGATATTTAACGTATTATTGACCTATCTCTTACATCATAACCTATTTGATCTTAAACTGATGACTCAACTCTTCATTTCACTTAAGCTGATGACTCAACTCTTCATATCACTTAAGCTGATGACTCAGCTCTTCATTTCACTTAGGTTGATGAATCAACTTTTCATTTCACTTCTAATTTAGAAAACGTCTACAAATCTACGAACAGCTGATATTAGAAGGATAGCAGCTGAACAATTGATATCTGAACTTTTTTTTGTAATTTTAACTGGGAGAAATAAAACTTAATTGTTTTTAATACCTCAAAGACTTAATTCCTTCATCAATCAATTCGACATAATCTTCCATACAGCTGCAACATCTTCAAAAACACACAACTCAAATATTTCTCTGTCTTTAATATTTTTGAAATTTACTTCTCTCGCGCTCTTTCTTGGAAAGATCAAATTGCTTCCCTAACTATGCAAGACTGAAAGAGGTTAGGTAATCTGTGGAGAATTCAGAACTACTTCACACTACCTCAGTTGCCTTTTCTGTTTAGGGATGTCGTTTGTTCTTATATAGAGTATGCATCCAATATCTGAGGTAGTTCCACTCATACTGACATTCTAGTAGGTCGTGAAATCTACCTCTTTTTACCCTGTCAACATCTTGGTCCTACTGGCGCTCTCCAATTTCTTTCTAATTTCTACCCTTTGAAGTTTTCCATTACTCTCCTTTAATCTCTATCACAATGGACACTCCTATTCTCAACTCTTTGTTAACATGCCTTCTCCTTTGAGAATAACATATGTGAATAGTTATTTTCACACAGTCTTATCCTTTCTCTTCCATCTCTCGGATCACAAACATAATGACAGCATTCGTTCTTTCATGAAATCTACTGATAAAGACTGATTGACTGGAACATTTTTTTCTTCTTCTATTTTCTTTACTTACTTGGCTTATAATAATGGATCAGTAGAAGAGTGATGTAAAAGGCAAAGTTTAGTTGAAAAAATAGTAACTGTCATTAGGATGTTAATGACAAATTTGCTTATAAGGGATCAGTAGAAGAGTGCTGTAAATGGCAAAGTTGAGTATGTTAAGTAATAGATTATCTCTGAACTATGAAAATTATTATAAATGTAGTCTCATTAATAATCCAAACTAAAACTATAGACACAGTATTTATTGTATTAGGCCCCAAAATGTGTATGTGTTAAAATTTATGTCTATTTTATGAAGATAGAGAAAAAATCAACATATTGGATTTGCTTCCCCTTATTAAACTAAATTTATTTCATATAAGATAAATTATGATCAAACCACCTCTGGAAAGAAAAATATGAGACTGTAAATTATCCCATATCAGTTGATAATCTAAACCCCTGAACAATTTTAAACTCATTTTTTTTCACTACAAAAAGTAACATACAACTAAGTAATCTGATTACTCTTCGTTTCGTTCAGACGGAAGTTGCTGATAAACTCTAAGTAATGGTCTACAGGATCTTACATGCAAAAATTAATTAAGAAAAAAAAGGTTAAGCTGAAATAACTAACTGAACTTGGTTTGAATACATATAATCTAAGAGGACAGGGGTATGACGTTGCCAGCCAGCAAGAGTGGTGAGTTCAGGGGGTGTTCAGAGAGATAATAATGTGAGAAAATGGTTCACATATAAGCTATTTATCGAGTGTGCTCTAAGATAATGGTGTAATAACTCAAACAGACGCTTCTAAAGTCATTGACCGACACAAATTTAGAAGGGAAAAGAGCCGCCCTAGAAAAGATTTACAGCAAATTTTTGAAAGGTTGTAATAAGCGAGAAGCCTTTGTATTTTAAACGCTTAATTATAGAAGGGATTAGGAACAACTGGAGGGGTATCATAAAGTTTTATCAAAACTCATTAAACGGAAAAGGAAACTTCAAAGCGAACGAGAGCATAAGAGTGGAGACCCCGCTCGAACATACTAGGCAAGATATATTTAGAGAAACAAAACACTGTGAAGCATATTGGCGATAAGAAATCAACAAAAAAACATATATCTATAAATTCTAACCAAATGTATTAGTAGATTAGAATACTTATTATAAGGTATTCCCATATATTAGTTTATAAAACGACACTATTAATAATGTTTAAAAACAAATCTAACAAATTCTATCAAAGAGTGCAGAACAACATCGTTATCTAGATTTGGTATGATGAGTGCAATAATGTATAGCTAATATTGAAAATTTCCAGTTTGGAGAAAACTGAAACTTTTTTGTTATAAAAAGGTAAAAAGATACAAGTAATATATTCAAGACATATTTTTGAAAGATTGTGTAAAATGATCCATCATAGAAATAATGAGCAGGGTAAATAGATAAATGACTAGTACCAATAATATAATAACAAAATTCAATATCAGACCAACAAATTCCTACTATTATGGATACTGCAATCACAGACTATTAAATCAGAAAAATACCATAATTTATATAATTCAATTTATTAAGGATGATTTAAAAATCAGAACATTTCGAGAGAAGGATATTTAATTCATATAAAGAAATTATAAATATTTACCTTGACAATATATTTGTGTGCATAATCAGAATCAGGTGATTAAAGAAACGCTCACAATAATAGAGAAGAATATACGATAAGAAAAAAATAAAACTTCCAATACATTAATGGCTTCTTAGAAATCTTAACAACAAAAAAGACGAAAAAAGATATACGAAACATGCATATTCGAGAATTAGTAAGATATAGCAGAAAGCCAGAGTATTTACTGGGAGAGATGAATCAAGGCAATCATAAGAATACATATCGATACAAACCAAACAAGCAAGCATATTAGACGAAATAAACTCTCTGTCTTCGAAGCATCACATTCTCAAAATATATTACATCTAGTTGACTATAATAAACCTGGCAATTTACAAAAATCATGATATCTACTTCAAGTAGAAAAACATTTGTCATACGATTATAGAATTCATAGTAAAACCTATATTTGACAAAATAGTATTGATGACGAGGAATAGAAAGAACTTACTTGGAACTCTGAAACTCACTTCTAACTATCTTATCTGAAATATTGTAAGCATCATATTAAAATTCAATAAAATAGAAAGATCGTTAGAAGTAATACTAGAACTACTAAGTCGTAGCGATACGCTCTCGATAATCATGAACACTAGGCATGTTTGTATAATTCAATGATTAGCAGAACAAGGTAAAGCAAACTGCAAATATCAACAGATATCTTATAAATATGCAAGAATTCACCCACTTACCCAATGAATTTTTTCTAGACATTCTAATATTTTGGCTCTTGGCACATTCTATACTTATCAAAATACATAACATAAGTAGGGGTATAAAAATTTAAAATATTAGGTTTAAAATAAAATTATAATCATTATTTTTAATTTTACAATAATATATATAACATGAATGTAATTACTAATATAAATTTTAAAGCCAAAACGATTGGCAAAAATTCTTATAATAAAATAAACATATATTATATAAAATATCAATTTTAAATATATAATAAGATTTATTATTAAATATGTATTTAAGGAGTATTTAGATATATAGGGTACCTTATAATATTATTTGTCATGTATTGTATTATAAACCTATCATACAATTATGTCAAAAAAGATTAGATAGGCATTGGTAACGTTTATATAATTCTGGAGGTGATTGAAAAGAGGTATTATATAAACTCAATACTAGATAATATAAAGAATAATATATATATATGATAACTACTAATAAATACACAAAAAAATATTTTGGCTGAAAATATAAGAATAAGATAAATTTATAAAAACATGAAAATAACTGATCTTAAGTTACTTGGAACTCACACGATAAAAATACTGAGAATCAAGCACACTAGGTATAAAAATATTAATATCTATTGATATATATTATATATTAAAAAAAATACAATTATTATACCTATATATATATGTATTAAACTTATGAAAAAGGGTACTTAAAACAATAGTAAATAATATGAAATTATAACCTAATTAATATACCATCTAAAGATGGTGTTGTCTAGACTTAATTAGCTTTTAAATAATAATAAAATAATTATATATTAAGTCACGTGGTATGTGCTAATAAAATTAAAATATATAAAAAGTGTATTATATATTGGATTATAATAATATAAAAATAAAATTACAATCAAATGAAAAACCTAATATAAATAAATAATAAAAAATAACTTAGGAATTACGATATATTAAAACATTATTATACTAGATAAATAATAGTATATATCATACTCCAAAATAACCCTACACTACTCTCGTAGAAACTCATTTCATCGTCAAGTCAAAAAACTGGAGATAGCTCACATATAAGCTCATCACTTTAAAAGATTTATATGAAAGACTTTACATAGAATGTCTCACGATAACAGAACTCAATAATAATGAAAGTACACAGATAGTACATATCTTAAGCCTGCTATCTACATAACTTCTGCAGTCTGCTACAGATTATTATAAGACTTTTTAAATCGTGTTAAACACTTTACAATTTAGTACTATAAGTTTGCTAAAACTTTACCTGATAATAACTATTTACTAGTGTACCATTGTTGCGTGAATATATTGAAAAAATCTACATAACGTGAATATTTCCCTATATGAATTGGTAGGTTAGCTTGGATTTATATCCATTATGAGTAGGATAGGTATGTCAGTAGTATCAAATCTCTACGATATATAATGACTAGCGTATTTATAAATAAGGTCAACAATAATGGAAAAAGTATAACTAAGTTAATTAAAATACAATAGAAAGCCATTAAATAATTTTTAATACAAAAAGTTAAAATTAAATAATACAGTATACCAACAAAATACAAACACAAAGGAATTAAGAACTAAAATTAAATAAAATATCACCGAATTCAGGTTTGGGTGAATTTTAAACAGTTTAATACATCTGCAATAGATTGTTATATGATTATAGAAACAAATTTAGAAATATATTTCTTTGATACTTACTCTGATAAAACAATATAGAACACTATGCTACGGATCAACAGGATCGAATGACTGTAAAATGTTTTTATAAGAGATTCAATCTATAAATTCAAAATGGAATGAAGGTGGGTAGTAAATATCTGTATTACGTATAAATTCTGAAAGTAACTACATTAAACTTTCGTTCTCTATATACCGTAAATTAATGTATTAACGAAATTAGTGAAAATAGTACAGACAAGGTGATGTGTACGGCTTGTGGTAGTAATGTATATTGATAATCTTGTTATCCGAAATGTGCCTGATTATCTGATATAATTGAATATTAATCCTTATATAACATTTATAAATATTATAGGGATATTTAATATTATAATATATCATAAAAATAATTGAAATAATATAGCATAATTAGGATGTATAGGTGGATTGATTTTTATTTAAAGAAAAATATCGCTTTAAAAAACTTTATCTATATAAATACACAGCTTTTTTTAACTAAATGGTAGGACTAAGAAATTATGCAATTGAAATGTGCTTCTAAAAATTATGGTCCTATTTGGTAAATAAATAAGTATTAAACAAGCTTTTTCATACAATATATAAATAGGTACGTATTAATAATATATTATAAAATTATTAGTTATTTATGATGTCAAAAAATAGCTTAATAATATATAAATATTATATAAACTTATATTTATATTATATATTAAAATAATATTTAATTATTATATTATATTAATATATAATTATTAATAATATATAATATATTATATATATATATATATATATTAAATAAATATACTAATATATATATTATATAATTAAAGTATAATATAAAATAAATAAATATAATATAAGTAATATATTATATATAGTATATAATAGATATAAATTATATATATATATAATATAATTAATATATATAGTATATATATAAATCATTATATGTATAGTATATATTATAAAATGAACTTTATATTAACACTTACTAAGCTTCGATCCCACTCAGACGTTAATAGAGTATATAATTTGTAGGGTAGTGCTTTGCTACCAATTGAGGAATTAATCGCGGCTTCCGACGATATTAGGACCTGGCCAGCCATTGTGGATTTAGTACCGTTTTAGGTATACCTTTGTATTCCCAAAGGACCTTTATCCTCGAAGAGTCCTCACTGACAGGTACGAAGTCCTTAACATTATATAGGAGAGTAGATGAATTAATTTTAATTTATATATAAATATATATTATATATAATATATAATATATATATAATATTATATATTTATATAATAATAATAATATAATATATAATATAATATATATAATATAATATATATATATATATTATATAGTATATATATAGAATATATATATATTATATATAAATATAAATAATATATTAACTATATAATAAACTGCCTAACCCATGTGATATCTTTAAGGTATATCGCCCTTAGGATATATATATATATATATATATAAATACTTATATATATCTTATAATATATATATATATAATATTAAAATATATATTATAATATATATATATTATTTATATATATATATATAATATAAATAATAATGTTTATTATAATAATCATTATATTATAAATAATTAATATATATTATAAATATATTAGTATATATTATTAATATATATATATAATAACTTTAATACTAATAAAAATACAAGAACATTACTTTGTATATATATTTTCTACAAGTTCTTCAATTAATATTCTCAATTCACTACGATATTTTATTTTAATTTAATTAATAATTTTATTTTATTATTAATTTTGAGCTTTTAACAGATAGAAACTAGAATATGACGCGGATCACAAAGAGCAAATAAATAATTATTTAAATATTTTTATTTTTTTTTTTAATGGTTAAATCAATGTTTTTCGATGATTTAATCCATATAAGTTTAAAACATATCAATTAGAATTATGAAACCATTGGTCTATAAACTCAGAGCAACCCTAATATATATATGATATAATAATATATATATATATAATCTATATTATATTAAATACTATTAATATATAATATATATATATATATATATATATCAAATAGTATATAATATAAATTAATATATAATACTACTATATAAATAATATATATTAATATATAATATCTATAATAATAATATAATATATTATTAAATAATATATATAAACTAATATATTTTTATATATATATTATATATATTAATCATATATAATATATAATTAAATAGCTGGGAGGTTAATCTGTTACAGCTAGATTCGCGTGAATTTTTTGTTATTCACTCTGAATCAGTTTTCTTATAGGAAGGAGTAAAGCATAGAAAGAAGTTGGGATAGTATTGCACATCTGGGGGTAGAGGCTCGGCTCCACCCTTAATATTTAGATGGGATTGAGTCTATAAAGCTTAAGAGACTAATAACTGTCCCCTTCTTTAGAAGCTAAAACTTGACCTTAATTAATTAACACGAAAACTTTGACGTGACGTTGGTGCCTATCTCTTTCTATAGGTAATATACAGCGGCAAATACTCGGGGGAGTTTGTAACTTCAGCATTCCACCCCCTTGCGTCCGCCTCTAATAATCAGTGTCACATAATAATAAATTAATATAAAGGTTGGCCTAGTACTTTACTCGACATGAAACATTTCGTGAGTATTGAAGACGTCCCAGATCTGTTCGTATGATTGAGTGCCAAAATTTTCTTTCCAGCTACTATCTGGTTTCATGATGGAACTCATTGCCTCTCTACGGTTTTTCCTACTATACTTAGCAATTTTATCTTCCCTTACTCTTTAAAGCCCATACGATCTAAGTCGCTCAACTATCTAAGAGAAGATTTAGGAGTTAAAGTACTAGGGCTTGGAAGGTTCTGCCTGGTTTTAAAATTCAATTCATTGGCGAAAAGTTCAAGAAGTGACCTACTCCGATGAGTTAGAGTGGTAGAACATGTAATTAATATTAATTTATTATTATATATATTATATTATATATAGTAATATAATTATATATATATAATAATTAATTAAATAATATATAAATATATATATATAATATATTAATAATAATTATATATTACAATGATTAAGTATAACAATTATATTGATATATATATATATATAATAAATAAGCAAATATATACTAAAAAATATAATATTAATATATATATGATAAATATATATATATATAATATATATATATTATTTATATGTATATAATATATTAATATATATAATTATATATATTTATAGTATATATATAATTATATATATAAATATAATAAATATATAATATATATAATAATTAATAATCATATTATATAATTAATATATATTATAATATAATTCATATTAATATAATTATTATAATTATATTATATATAATAATATATTTTGATATAAATATAATAATATTATAATACATATATTAAATATATATATATATATATATATATATATATTATTATAATTATATATATATAATTATATATTAATTATATATAATATATATATTATATAAATAAAATATATTATCTATTATAATATATAATATATATAAATAAATAATATCATATATATTAAATATTAATTATAATAATATATATATTATATATATAATTATAATATATATTAATAATAATTATTTATATATATAATATATATAAATTTGATATATTTTATAATAAATTATTATATAATTTATATATATAATATTATATAATTATATATATAAAAATATCAATAATATATAATTATATAATAATATATTATATATTATATATTATTATATATATATATATATATATATAAATATATATAGTTATAATAATATATTATAATATCATTATATTTAGTATTGTAACAATTTCCAAAATATCACTCAAATATATAGTAAATACTTTTTTTGGTCTGGGTTTTAAGAAAATTGACGCAAATCTTAATAAACTCGAGAGAGGGAGAACCTGGGGACCCAGGTGGGTTCTCTTTTTTTACACCATCAAAATAATAATGAGGTTATTTACTCTAAATGAACTCTGAGAACCAGAATTCATAATATTTATTATATTTAATTTATACAATTTAATAAAAAAAATTGTTATAATATATATTCATTTTATATTATACAATAATAAATATAATAATAGGTATATCTATAAATAATAATTTTAAATAATAATATATATCTTTTGGTGACATTTTTAGGAACGTATTCAGTAGATAGATTAATAACGACCAATACAAATAAAAACCTCAATATTCTAAATTATATTTATAACATTCTTCTATTTCACTTGTTAGATTATATAATATCTAATAAAATATTTAAAACTTTTTTCGATTTGGCTAAATTTATAATATATCATTTAATATTATATATATAACCCTATATTTAAAAACTATCAGTAAGCTTTACTCCAGCAATATATTTAATATTACATAATAAATGAATTTTCTTTTTTTTGGTATTAAAATAAAAAATTTACTTCATTAATTACTGAAAGCGAGAATGTTCAAAGATAATTAATCATTCTATTTAGTTTAGGTTTTTCTTAATTAAGGACAGTAACATATAAATATTAATCTACCCGCAGCATCAATTTATAGAAATAATGATCCTATAATTCGAAATCTATATCATTACACGGGAGAAGTAAAGTGATATATATTTTCTACAAGAACACTATAAAATGCCAGCTATAAAGAGTCCTAACGAAACCATTAGTATGAGGACTAATTTCATGAATTTTAATATGTCATATTTTATATGACTATATAATATATATAATATTTATTACTTTTATAACACTTCAATTATATATAATAAATAATTTTACCTTAAATAATGTAATAGAGTTCTTATATCTGTATTTATAGTAGTGAGCTCTACTTAACATTTCACTAGAATAAACAACTCAACTGAAGTTAAACTATTAACTACAGTAACTATATATTTTTACGCTACATCGTTTGAAAAATGAGTAAAAATAATAATAAAATTTAAAGTATTTGATAGTTTTCCTTTACGACAAGAAATAAAGTTATATTTTAGCACGTCATGGCTTTATGAAATATCAGAAAAATTTACAATATTGTTAAATATATAGATCGTTATATGTATCTCTAGATTATAAATATATATAGATATATTATTAACTAATATATAATATTATATATACTATATGTCTCGGCGGAGCTCAAGAGTATATATTCAAGTTGTAATATTTGAACTTTTTATTGGAAAAGTGTCTGTAAAAGCTCACAAGTATTTAATCCTTTCGACAAGAAATAAAGTTTTTTTGAATGGTGACAAATTACAGAAAATTTCGTATTGTAGATATTGAATTTCAATTTTAAGGAATGAATGTTAGTTATAAAAGTCAGTTATAAAGTTAGTTATAAAGTTAAATGTAAAGTTAGTTGTAATGTTAGTTATTAAGGTCCTAAACCCAAATTACCGACAAGAAAAATGTCAACTTTTAGGCAACTATTTATCTACGTTTTGGACATTAGACCAAGTTTTGTTAATAGTGTATAGACATTTTAGATTTGTTTGCTTACATTTATTTTGTGCTGTCGACAATTTTGGGAAGCACTAGTGAGAGAATGAGAATTGAAATCAAAATTCTGTAATTAATTATCTTTAATATAATTGTAAAGTTTCAGAAACGAATGTAGCGATAAAGTAAGAGTGCAAAAGGAGTAAATAAAAAGCTATAAATTAATAAGGATTAAATAATAGATATTAAAATCCTTTTATACTGATTGGGAATTGTCTTTAAATTATTAGTATTGTTCCAAAATCTCGATTTACTTTTAATTTTATAAGAAAGTTTCATGAAAAAAATAATATTATTTGTAAATAAATGAATATTAAAATATGTATTAAAAAGAGATGGGAAAATCAATGAGAAGAATCAAAAGGAAAAGAAGAAGGCTGAAAACACAAGAGGTTGAAACAAGAGCGTAAAGGTATCTTCAGTTTTAAGAATATTGGATGAGTCCTGAATAAGTATCTGACCAGATTTTAAAAAATTTATAGAAGCTGAGGAAATTTTAGAAACTAGCCAAATTTAAAAAGATTCATTAAAAAATTTAATAGATTAGAAAGAAACCAGCTGGATAAGAAAAATAATTTTAGATTCAGCTCTTTTCGATACAACAAAATATATATAATAAAAAACTGCAAGAGCAACAAAATTATAGCAATAGTTCCTTTTAAATATTTTAAAAAAGAAAATATACTTCAAAATTAATTTTATAAACAATTAATAGAATCTGAATACCTGACCAGTTAATTGTATTTATAGATGCAGATAGTAAATCATTTTGAGTTTTTATTTAGGAAAATTTAACCTTTGGAGCAAACACTGAACCAGGGTTGCGTAAATGAGAAAAAGCAAGGTGACGCATTATCACAATACCGAACAGAATCGGAAAGCACGATCCAAGAAGAGCATGAAAGGCAGCAAACGCCTCGGTTGAAGAGTCACCCTTCCCCCCACTTCTTCTTAGGAGAGAAAAAGGAAGAAATGTAAGAATCTCCCCGCTTCAATGCTATCCGCCCTTCAACGAATTTTGATGGTCCTAGTACCCTGGATTCAACAGGCGCCAGGAATCGGTCAGCCTGCGACCGGAAATGCATCGCGATCCGAGTGACCAAACTAAGGCTTACTGGCAAAAAATTTACCAAGCAAGGATTACAAATTCGTTTGAAACTTCCCCTAAAAAGACGATTGTTATACTAACTAGTAAATGTAATTAGAAAAAAACTCTATTGCACCATTCGCGCTTAAGAACCGCAGATAGAAGAAGTCTTTCAATCAGGAATGAGGGAGGGAGAGCTTTCCATTTTTTGTTGCCAGTTAGAATCAAAGAAATGAATGAATTTTCCACTTTCGATTCAATAACGGACAACGATGCAAAATTTATTAGAGAACTCTTTCTATCTTACCGATTGCCTAAGCAGAATTACAGCATATCTCCCTTCATGACACACCAGAGAAGAACCATTGAATTTTGAGGAATTTAATTGAAATTTGCCGACGAACATTTTTAAACAAAATTCTTTTAATACAAAAACGGTGCTCGCCAATCCCCCGGGGCGGTTTTGAAACCAATCTCGAAACCTTGTAAACGCCCGTACGAACCAGCAGACAGAAGAGATAAAGTCACCAAGCACCTAACGGGAGAGGACTTCAGCAAAACAAAGAGAGAGAATAAGTCGGTTAATAATCTCTCATGAAAAATCAGGCTGAAGAGATGAGGTCACTCGCTCACCAAAAGCGTAATAGAACTCGCTAAGACGATGTGTCAGAATGCGAAGAATTTCCCCACCCCCAACAATATCAAAAAATCACAAAAAAATTCCAAGAGGAAGGAATTTCAACCGATCAGATTATAAACAACGTTGCAGCTGGCCCTAGTACCGAAGGTCTTTGTAGGTTCCCATAAAAAATTCTTCCACCGTTTCATTTTTAATGGTGAGGTCGATATTGTCCCAATGTACACCCTGATATTCGCAACCCCCGGCCAACCCTCCCCCAAACCACAAACAGAAAACTTCAACATTTCAAAAAAAAAATGGAAAAAGGGCTGGTCCGTGAGGCGACTCCCGGGCCAGGTGGGGGTAAATATATGTGGGGGAATGACGCTTTTGTAATTAGAAATCTTTGTAATTGTTTACCCTGCAATTTGTGTATGAATAAGTCTTTTTTTGGGGGGGAAATATTAATTTTAACTATAGTAGAAGACATATTATAATGATAATCAAACCCCAATGGTTAGAATTATAGTCTATTATAATAATAAGATAATCTACCAGTAACTAATATAGGGACAATTTTCTATAATAATAATCACCATGGTAATGAAAATATTAATTTTTATAAGCCAGATAAATGGTTTATTATTGATAATGATGCCACGTGTTGATTAATTCAATAATTTTTATAAATAATACCTTGGTGTGGATTAACATTCTCAATGAGCCATAATAGATAATAGGTATTTAGTAATAATTGTAATTATATTAATCGTGGGGATGATGGAACAATGTCACATATATTAATAAGATTTAAATTGTAATACATTTACTTGTAAAAATAATCAAGGGCAAGAGGGGGTAATTGTAACAATGCATCTGAAATCGAAAAGTATTTATGATGAGAGGGGTGACTTTTACAAATTTGGACGAGGTCTGGGGACTTTTCTAGCGGTTCAGCCTTCTCTCCCACCTGATCGTGTGTCAACCTCTCCCCACAGGGAGTTCCTCCTACGACTTTACATGTCAACTCAATGCATTGATGAGAAATAATGACGATCATGACAATAATAATTAATTCATTGCTTTGAGAATTCAGGAATGTTTGATAGCCATAGGATGGGCAAATGAACGGTTTGTAAATAAATCTCTTATGATTACACTTTGAAAACAAACAATAGACTATTGGTGAATGAGTTCGCTGTTCCCCCTTTACGGGAGTCGAAACCTTAGCACTCCCCCAACCCATCACTGGGGGAAGAAGCAGGGAAGAGACGGCCCGGACTCAGACTTGTGTGACTCCATTACTTGTTAACAAAAAGAATAATAAAAATTGAACTTGTAAATAAGAAAAAAGGGGTGACGAATACCAGCCTTTCTAAAATGAATTGTTTTTTATTTTAGCAGATGAAGGAATGGTTCTTCTTCCCTTTCCGATAAAGCATGAGGGCATCCATTAATTTTAAGACACATAATGCATGTTGACTTAATCTGGTAAATCCTGTTTAGTGGGAGTTCTCTGGCAACTCAACTTTAAAAATCTTGCGCACAGCTGTTAGAGATGAGTTTTTGAAATTAAATTGTATTATATTTTGGATAAAAAACTAACAATGAATCTTATTTGCTAGACACCGGAAGTTGCCTCGACCTGGTGGTGGTGGCAGCGTCTGAATTAGATAAGGGGGTGCCATTATTGGCACTGCCAGAGCCGCAAATGGAGGCTGGACTGAATATTTATAAAAATTTAAAAGCGTAATTCAAATTGATTGGGGTAAACACAGAAAAATATATGTTATATGTTAGCATAGTAGCTCTTTTGCCCCACCACGGCACATGCCCTTTTTTTCTTTTTTTTTACAGAAAACCGGCTCTAGCAATTACTCTAGATGAGCCCATTATTATTTAGATCACTCCTTAAGGCCACGAAAAACGTAGTATTTCTCATTTTAGTAATGAGGCTTTCGTCACTTTTTCTTCTGAGCATGTTACGAAATTTCTATCTATCTTTCCCTCTAACCGCTGTCCTCTTTAATATATACCGCTTTGCGAATTATTGTAATTAGTTAATGATTTTATTTAGGAAGTAGAGGAATTTTTTTTTTAAAAATTGCTATGAGGTTCTATGTTATATCACCTAGAGACAATGAACAGCTTGCAAGAATGGCGAAGTCAGTGTTATGTACAAAGTACCGTAAGAAAAAACGGCGCGGGGGCTTATTCTTGTTTAACAGCTGGGTGAGAACGATTTTGCCTGCTCGCTCCACAACCCGACGATAACGAACTACTAGGGGAGGGGGATGGGGGTAAAGAATGTACATTGGGAGGGGGTTGAGAGATTGCAAACTGTTGGATGAGGGGGGAGGGGAGAGAGAAGAATGTTCCTCTTGAAGAGTAAAGAAATTTTGTGCGAGTTGGCGGCAAATTACCCATACCATGTGAATGTCCAGCGGCATCGCCGATTCACAATTGGGGAGTAGAAGCGACATTAAGCTCCACAATTCTTTTTGAGGAGAGCAAAGGACGGAAAAATCAATTAACACAAGCACATTATTGGACGCGGGGGGTTTCCATTTCGCGGGGAGGAAGCACCATTGGGGTTTCCCAAACTAGCTTCCTTGCCAAAAGTCGGATTGGCCAGAGTTTCGTTTAGTCGTTTGATTTTGACGGTTATTAAACCAAGAGCAAACCTCTCTGACCAATTTTAACTCTGATATAAGATTCATAAAGAATATCTTATTGCACATTGCAACATTGCAACAGTTGCTAACACGGGCTCGATATCGGCCAGGCTATACCTATAACGCTGCCAGGACGCGAGAAACAAAGGAACAATATTTCACTATTACTGTGTCCTTATTGGTAACTTTACCAGTTTATAAACTTTTTTTATAAATACAAGGACACAAGTGTTCATCTAGTGACCTTTCAGCGCTTCATGTCAATTTTGCTTTGATTTAAGGAAATGTTTTTTTGTCTTTGTTATTTTAGATGACCATAATTAATTGCCAGTTCGGGACTCTGAAAGACATGTTGACTAATGTTTGGAGAAAGTTTTTAGAGAAGATTAAGTATATGAAAATTTATATTGAAACCACAAAAAAAAAACAATCATATCTCGCCAGTTTCGGAGAGGGAGAGAAAACAGATTTTCTAGGTTTCAAATTAGCGAAAGGGGGAATTAGGCCTAGTAAGGAAAAAATCGATGCAGTGGTGAATGTTGCAAAGCCCAACAACTAATCAAAACCCATACCCTCTCTAGTCTCTACATTTTCAATACTCAAAATATTTGGAAATTAACATAGTCGGGAGCGAGCCCAATTGTTGCAAACCCCTAACAAAAAATTGTTGATAGGGAAAAACCCGCCTCCAATTAAAAGGATTTCCCTGGGGAGTAGAAGCAAACGAGACGGGCATTTCAAAGAAGGCTACTAAACACGCGCGATGGTGAGTGCCACCTGTTGTCGTTCCCCGATGAAAAAAACTGAGATACTATTATACACGAATGTGAGTGAGGTTCACTTAAGGCCACGCGCGCTCGCATGGAAGAAGAAAAAATAATCAGACGAAGATCTTCGCTTCTTTACAGTACCCATACTTACTGAGGTGGAAAGTTGGCACTACCCCTCAGTTGGTTAAGGAATTATAACACTATGTGCGTCAAATACAACAGTTTTATCAAAAACAAACATATGCTACTTAATTGCAAATAGGGGACAAGTGCAGTATTTTGTACCAGCAAACAAGTGGGTTAATCACGGGCTTATCACGCAAAAAGAGTGCATTACAAAGGTTTATCAATATTCGGGAAGATTAAATCTTATTTTGAACGCCATGTGCAACAATTTTGGACACTGAGTCTTAAATTGGCTTCAACGGCTAAAAAAAATTGGCGATAATTTTGACAGAATTGGCTAACGAAAGAGATAAGATTATGGAGGCTGGGGATTTGCAATTGCAATTAGCTTGAATAGAAAATGGGGAGTGGGCGTGGCCAGAAGAAATTGCCATGGAAACGGAGTTACAACTGGAGGAGGAGTTTAGTGGATGGAAATTTCCAGAATTCCATTGGGGCAAGGTTAAGCCCCTTTAAAATCGAACGTTAAAAAGAACAAAACTTTACTGAGCAGTATTTATAATAATAATAATTTAATAATAATAAAAGCCATAATATAAAAAAATAATAATAATAATAATAATAATAATAATAATAATAATAATAATAATAATAATAATAATAATAATAATAATAATAATAATAATAATAATAATAATAATAATAAAAAATAAATTAATAATAATATATAATAATACCGTAGTGAAAAGTAATTAATAATTAATATAATAATAATAATAATAATATTAATACATTATAATTAATAATAAAAACAAAGTAATATTAATTAAATTATGTAATTAATAATTAATAACCAATAATAATACATAATAATAATAATAGATAATAATAATAATAATAATAATAATAAAAAGCGAAGTAATAATTAATAATAATAATAAGTAATATAATATAATAATAATTAATAATAATTAATAAATAATATAATAATAATAAATAAAAGCGAAGGTAATGATAATAATAATGATAATAATAATAGTAATAATAATGGCGATGATAATAATAATAATAATGGTAGTAATAGTGATAATAATAATGATAGTATTAATAATGATAGCGATAATAGTAGCGAAGCTGGCGATGATAATGACTTTGATGATTTTGTAATAAATACTATAAACTTACAGTAAAAAGGGTTAAATGGAATGATGAGAGAAAATTCAGGATGGTGTAGATGGTCAAAGATGATAGCTTATAACAGGAGCACTGATGGTTATTATAAGGGACCTATATAAAGCGGCTGAAACTAGTCTGGATTGAAGGCCCTGTTACAAAGAGCTTCATCCCCATCGGGGCGAGGAAGCTGTCCTTTGGGTTGACATCTCCACAGGGCACGCTAGCAATCCATAAAGTACCGGAAAATCTGGTGGATGATGTCATAAGGAAAAATTTACCCATAATACAAATCACTTGGGAATTAAACGGACCTTGACTGTTCTAAGAGCGGATTTCGCTTTCAGATTTATGCATAGTAGAGTAAAGAAATTTATACAGAGTTGTGACGTCTGTCAGAAAAACAAGAGCGTTAGAAGGATATCTCCAGAATTCGGCAGATTTAAGGAAGTCTCGGAAAAGTTCGACACCCTTCACGTGGATTATGTGTAACAGCTTCCCTATAGTCATGTCCCACCCCACCCCACAGGCCCCACCGCACACCCCCCCGCCCACCCCACCCCCGACGCCACCCAGCCGCCACGGTGGCTTCAAGTTTATCTGCTTTTTTTTATCGAGAATTGAGTCAAGTATCCTTCAGCCCCTACTCTTCTCCCACTACGGCCTGCACGGGTCGACTCCCCCCTCTCGGTGCTTACAGCGTCTCAGCTGAGCGAAATTTCTTCTCCGTTGTCTCGTCTGCCTTTCCAATAAAAGAGACTCACCCGCGACCTTCCGTGAGCGATACGCCAGCCTACTTCCACCTCGCCCCCCGCCATCATCGCTATTCTAATGACGTACCTGTAACCCTACTCCCACTCTACTAAGATTGGTTCCATCCCACGCTCTCAGCCCCTCACCACTAACCCCTCCACAACCGTCCCAACTGCAGAAAAACCCAATCATACGCCTCCTCATCATGCGTTGACACTCAAGGTGTCATGATTAATGACTATGGGACAATCGACAGGCGTTTAAACATCGCTGCCTTGCTCTCAAATTCTGCCCTCGTCTGCCACTGCTCTACCTCTCCCTTCGAGCACACTCCCTCCTCTAGCTCCCCACTCTAACATCGCGACCGACCGGGCGCGCGGCTTCCTCAACTCTCCAGCGCTGTCCGGCCTATGTCTCGCGGCAAAGTCCCTCATCTCCCGTGCCATGAGATTGAAGCTGATATTGTCAAGAAGGAAGGCATCAGTTGCCACAGTCAGTACAAAGTGACCTATCGAGGAAGAAATTTAGTGGCTTTTAATGCGTAGGTGGACCTTTGCCACCACAGGTAATTATGTATATTAAAAAATAAAGAATTAATATCTTTGTCCGAAAGATCTCCATCAAGGCTAAGGGCTACGTGTTTAATAAGAATAATCAACAGTAAAAATATAAAATAGTAGGAGAAACTAACAGAGAGGTAACTCGGGACCTATTTTTTCCCCAAGAAAAATAAAGTGTACTACGGATATAATTAAAATAAGAAATAACACGTTATATTTATGAAAAGCCATGGGAAAAGAAAAACTAGGCATGTAGATAAATTATATAAGAAATAGTAAAGAAATTTTACATAGCCTACACACACCGGTTAACGCTGATAACCCAAGTGGATATAACCATAAAAGTTAAATAAAAAAATAAATAAAAAATAATATTAAATAATAAATAAAGAAAACTAAATAGATAAAATAAAAAAATAAATAAGAGAGAGACGAATGACGGAGTGAACAGCGGACACTTCTTATGATTCACTGCCATTGAAATTCTTAGAAGTGAAAGCTCTTTAATTCTTCCTCCAGTTTTCAAAACACCCTGCAACAAAAAAAAATACGTCTATCTTTTATTTTGTGACGCTAGTTGCATCCAAGTATCTGTATCAAAACACTAATAAGTAAGTAAAATAAATCCCGGCATGTTCTTTACCGAAATCGTCTGAAGCAGGGTTTTTGTAATAGATGAGTTGGAATAGTCAAACCCCCCGAGGAGGTGGGGATTAAGAAAGTCTTTTATGTATTATGCAACAATGTCTAACTGTAAAATATTAAGGAAAACGTTGGCTGCTACTCTACCCCTTATCAACGAAAATCAAGAATGCGACTCACAGATTTAAGTACTACATGATAAAAAAATAACACGAGCAACAACAGAACAAGAAAAAAGCCAATCCAAAAACAGGAGAACCATCCGTAGTAACGGAGCAGGGGTTCCCTTAGCTGCATCAACTATAACTCCAAATCAGAACCTACGGACAACTATTGATATAGGTCGTCCACATGTACACCGGATAACTATTAAAGTTTAAAGAGCTAAGTTGATCTCCTAAGACTATATATAACCGAAAAAACACAACATCTTTAAACGCAAACTCTATTTATGAGAGAAGCCACCTCCCTTCAACCACTGTCTCATAAGACCAGCGCGAGAAACGCTCGCAGAACTACCCAACAAGGAGCCCAAGCTGCCTGCGCACCACACCGGCGCATGCAATAGAGACCCAACCTCAACGAGCGCAGTTAACACACCTCTCAGTTGAACAAAGTAACGTGAACGAGTCACGACATACGCCGGAACCTTAAAAAGAACACGTGATTGACGCTCTCGATACGATCCCTACAATCCCTCCAGACAGGCAATCTATCAAACGTGTAAACTCCTCACAATCCTCCGATCAAATTACTGTGAACTCGGGCCCTACCACCTTAACGAAAATATGTAAACGTACTCTAATGACCAAGTGACTTCGCACTTACTTAACGGATCCTGTTCCGATAACAAATTGATAACATTAATGATCTCAGCTATTCGATTATAACTTAATTTTTAAAAATAAAGATAAGAAGTAATATTCCTTCCATTAAACACTAGAATTAACACATATACATATCGATCGCGTTCGCACAAACTCGACTACCTCCAAATCCATACAGCGCAGTATACCCGCCCGCATACACTATAAAACAAGCCATACTAAATAGGTATAAAATTACCTATACCATACACTATACTATATATTTCCTATCAACAACACAGAATCTCAGGCTAATGACGTCGACGCAAACGCTATCATACAAATAACATAACAAAGCCTAAATCTCTACCTATATCTATACTAACACTAAACGCCCTACTGCCATTAATAAATACTAGGTCTACTCAAATACCAATAATCATATACATAATATTCAGACTTCGCCTCTCACTTTAGATCACAGTAACTCTAAATAAAACACAATATTACCAAAGAAAAGAGATACAAACCACCACAGACACTCCTCAAGACTCACCTTAATTCACATACAAAAATGGCATCTCACAAGAGCGTATATGGGTCTGCAAATACCTACTCTTCACTCCAAACGTGATAGTCACACTCCCACCTGCGATGACCCTATCATGCCTATGACCGGACCTTGAATTACTTAAAAGAGAGGGCTAGAGGTTCTAAAGCAATACCTCTCTTCTCATGAGAACGTAAAACTAACTATAATTAAACACCACAACGATAGAAGGGCACCAAAGAAACCCCTCGCCCAACACAAAGTAGGAAGACAAAAAATGAAGAACGCCACGGACACAGCCCCTCACTCCACCACTGCTCTGTCACAAAACAATAGAGTCTAACAATAGAAAACCACCCGCTGTATGGATGAACATACAATCCTACCAAGGTACAGACCAACACACATCACCAAAGCGTCTAAATCCGATTATTTATCTTAATCCGACTCCCTCTACGATGCACAGGCCTAAGGGCCCTGTACGAGCGTCACAACTTTCATAGCCGGATGTGTATTCTGAGAGCAACTAAATACCATAAATATCAAGAATATATAACCAAACGACCCCCAGTGTAGTCTTACAAATCCACTTCAATACAACCACACCTACCCTTGCGGCTGCAAGAACCATGCGACTCGCTCCTCTGTAAAACACTACACAACCAACCTATATCAACTGTTCCGAAGACACCAGATTATAACACTGGCGAAGGTGACACAACGCCCTCGCCTACAATGACATGACCACATTACCCAAAGCCTCTGTTACAGTCAAAAATTCTGTACCCCACTTCAACTTTCCCAAGGCGCCCCCACAACACCTAACCTGATTAAAAAAGGGGCGGGACGGGAATGCAACCCAACGCCAATACCACACCCCCCAAATGCCCAACACATCTCCACTGCCTCTGCAAAGAACCTCAACCCACACACAAACTCAAAAAGGCAAGACTAGCCTACATTAATTTGCTCTAAACAAACAAGCACGACTACCTTCAATATGGAGCACAAGCTAATTACAGCCACTCAATATCTATACTCCTCATTTTACCGCGCAGAAACCCGCCTGCGATCAAATATGGATCAACAGAGCATCTCTGGCAATCTAAAGTAATGAACCAGCGAAAGAGCAGTCTCACATGTGATGCATTTTCCTGAACCGCAATCTCAAACACCAAGCCAAAAATTGAGAAATTGAAACTTTATACGCCAAGAGAAAGGCTCCACTCATAAACAAGCCTTCTAAGCTCATGCCACACTACACGAAACCTCAGAATATTATTCTGCGCTGTCGCGACTGAATAAATGGCAGCGAATATATGAAGCGTTAGCTAGTTCGCTGTACCAAACAAAGAGCAAAAAAAAAAGTCCGAACATACCTACTCCATCCACAGAATCTCTCTGTTACACACCGTTCAGCTATGCGCAAAATTAGCAATACATATCCAGATAGAATCGGCAGCAAGAGAGCTTAGGAAAACTTCCTCCATATATGGACCCACAAACAAGTACTTGCCAGCGTCCCTGTAGGAAGAAAATCCCTTCAGTTAAACTAGCTATCTTCTACGGCAGCTAAAAAATTGCTAACGATACAAGTGGAGTTTGTGTAAAAAAAAAAAGCCGCCAAGTAACTTCAAGTTTGACGGCAACGCCGTGGCGAGTCTACACGGACCGGAAGCACAGCCTAAACCTCATAAAGGCTATATAATAGACCTCTTAAAAGGTAAACTCCATCTATGAGCCCGACTAACTATGTTCCGGCATCGCTCGAGAATACCGACCTAGAACTCCAAGTAATACTCTGCAGCCCATGGCCTTCCAAAAACCACTATGCGCTGACTTACTAACGCGAGCTGAAAGCTTCGGTAAAACGTAGGTAAAAAACTACTTCATCTTACTGGGAACCATTTGATACGTAATATTACTAAAATATGCAGTCAAACGAGAAGAAACAATTGATCAAGTCAATCCCCTCAATGTCTGGGCAATAAATGTTGGTCGTTATATTATAACCTCGCTACGCTACGCAACCCCTCTACTACAACTAACCAGCAAGTTATCGGAAGTAGACAACTGAATGAAGTTTCACTGGTGATTGGGGATAACTGATTAAAGCACTCAATAAAAAGAGTAAAGACTCAGGCAAGCACGTACTCTGCGCCATCGTGACCTAGACTCACCACCATTGTAGCCATCCAATAACCAACCGTCTCTTAGGATTCCACGATTTCAAAACTAAACATCTCCCTCCACATGACACAATATAGACACTCGGATAATTCAGTGAGAATCATGATCATTGGGACACGGAAATAAATGCAAGAAAGTTCAGTACTAAAGGCATTGACTCTTTAGCAGCAGTTTTTACCAATTTCAAATTACTGTTATCAATTTCTATCTGGCTGAGTATAAAGGTCCATTGAAAACGCTCAACGCTACAGAGAAGCAATTAATGACAGAACGATATAAAACAAAAAAAGAAAAATAGAGAAACATATAAACACTAATCCTAGAGAACAGAGATATATAGAAAAGAAAAATATAGAAAAAAAACAAATAAAAAAAAAGAAAAAAACAAATAAGTCACATGATAATGCTTTTAAGTTTGCAAAATTTTACAAAAAAAATACAAGCATTACCAATTTTTGTAAAGCAGCTTAGAAGGTAACAGCTCACCATACTCTCTTCAATTTGGATGAGAAAACATAATAGGTGAGAAATTAAATTTTATTGATATAAGAAAGCTTACATTATAATAAATTACTTAATATAAGCGAGCACCCACCATCACTCAGTGAAACGCTAGTAAAAACTATTATCGAAAGTACACCGGTAGATATAATTTATGTAAGGCTTACAGACAATGAAATAGGACTGTATGACCACATAAAAATAATAAACTGCGTATAAAATGTCAGTTGAATAGTATACCTTTAAGAATATATGAATGATTTTCAATATAGATATAATCCGATGATAAATATTAATATTATTAATTTGATAGTTAAATGATGTTATATAGAGATATCTATTATGATAGTAATTATATGATAGATATATATATGTATAGAAAGTTATGTATATTTGAGTATACACATCCGGAAAGTTCGCGACAGAAGAGTGTGAGACCAAGTCGTAAGAGACTGAATGAAGAGCAGATATGAGACAGATGTGATACGTCCCCTTAATATTAATCTCCACGTAGAGATTCATATAAATGTCGGTAAAATAAAACCCGTAAGAGAGAACCTCCTAACTTTAATCACTTACGGATAAAGATCGACCATCCCAGATACACTCAAACTTGACTATCAGCAACACAGAATTGATCAAATAAGAGACTAGTTTGAGAGATTAAACCATATATGTCCTGTCAAAATCATGAGAGGAACATACATACGAAATAAACCTAGGTAATCTGAACCGAGGAACATTAATCGAACAGGTGACGGTACTACGAGCGAGTACGTATAGAAAACTTAAAGATAACTGTGACGACGACTCATCAATATAATAAGTTTAAATACTAATTCTGAACTTCATTTACGATTATATAAACTTGAATTTAACTTACACTACTACAACAACACCCACTTTATATATAATCTTTATGCCCTCAATCACTGTCTACCTGTTTTAGATGCAAGGATAATACAAGGATAATATGTTGCGTGAGCAGCCCTAAAAATGGACTAGTAGGTAAAGTAAGAAACTCTGGAAACATTGATGTCTTATAGATGAGTTTGCTTACAATAAAACGTTAAGTATGTTCGAGCACCACATCCGACTCGCTCGAGCGTTGCCCAGTCACTCTAGAGCGACGGGTCAGGTGAAGATAACATAGTAGGTATAAACTCCATTGAGTAGATGCTCTACAAATGAGTGTGACGTAGGAAAGATAAGGCACAGAGCACTCAAAGCACGTACTAGTAGTTCACTAACAAAGTGAGGAGGGCTGGTACCAAGTAGCCACACCAGAAGGTAGCCAAGACTCTATCAAAGGGAATGCAGGCCAACATAGATGACCTGGACCTGCAGTGGCCAATCGATGATCAGCTTGATGAAAAGTCTATCCTCAATTACGAATCAAGTCACGTAGAGCGAGCTAGTAAGAAAACAGGATGAGAGTAATATGTCATAGTATTTCAATATAACTTAAGGGATCGAGCCCAAGAGTAACCGGGTGAAAAGAGTCAGCAAGGGCCAATGGCGGCAGAATCTGCCATGCATGAAGAAATCAGACAGGCGTGGGCTCACACGTTCCATGACTATACGGTACTAAAAAGCACATTAATTCTAAAATTTCTACACATTTGACTCGCGAGGTCCTGGCCAAAACTACACACTCTCTCTGATCCAAACTTTGAAAAGACCTTAGGATTATTATCTCTATAGAAAAATCACAGTAGTCAATGACACTCGACCATTAGAGACACAGTCAAGTGACAAATGAAGTCTACATAATGCGCTGCATGAGAGTGACGGCTGGCCATACAAATATGAGAATGAGTAAGAATAAACGAGTTACTTTTCAGCTGTACTCATAGCATAATCTTCTTTGTTTTCTTTTCTTTTTTTTCTTATAGACAACATCCTTAAATATGATCCAACCAGTGAGCGCACAACACGCTACTAGATCCATATATATGTGCTTTAGGAATCCAGAAGAAGTCGTACACACTCCAAGCATCTCCAATGTGACTTAATACACATTCGTTATGTTGTTAATAATTTGCGGAATATGCGTAGTACGGTGGTCCAGACTTACGACTACATCACTATATATAATGAACCTTTAATGTTTTCAATATTTTAATTTTCAAATACGTATATTCCAATGCATAATAATATACTATTAGACTTCTGTTTCAGGAAGTATCAGCAGATTATATAGTATATATAATATAAAAGTCTTCGATGCCAGTGCATGCCGATGAAGAAACAATGGGTAACGATGACCTGAGTTGCATTCTTCTTCACCAAAAGCAGCAAAACCAATGTGTTTGCCGCCGCTGGTTACTCCGCTCAGTGCACAATAGTACCAAGATTTTCTCAAAGCAACATTATGATTGCAAAAGAAGACTACCACAATTCATTAAATAGATGGTCTTTATAGTTTTCAATAAGTGTGTTCGCAAAATAGAAATTCTCTTTGATGTATCAAGCATAACATTAGCGAACGAAAACCAATAACTGGCTGCACTGACAGACGTCAATAGTTTCATTCAGTTGTATGCTGAATGCAAATGGTACAGCTGCCAATTCTTCCATTACTTGATTCAGAATATTAGAAGACATATCAACATTTCTGGAATGGACGGACCTCATTTGACAAAGGTACTGCTTCAATTTTCTTCCTCTGCTCCAAGTCACAAACCAACTTAACCATTTCCAGGCGCACATGGTTTACCAAAAGTCTCCCAATGTTGTGGCTTTACAAGCTTGACAATACAATAAACAACCTTGTAGGGTGCTTCGAGGCAAGGCAATTTAGAAATTTTTAATCCAGGTTTTTTGTATCGTAATTTATTCATATATATAGAATAAATATATATAATATATATATTAATATATATTATATAATATATATATATAATATATAAAATATATATATATATATAATATATAACATATATTATATATATACTACTATATATATATATATATATATACTATATATATAATATCTATAAGATATATTATATATAATAACAAATAGTATAAATATATATATAATAATATAATAAATTATATATATACTTACTATATATATACTAATATATAAATATATTATATTATTAACATATACTATATATATATATATATATATATAAAATATATATAAATATATATAATATATATATATACTAATATTATATATTTAGTATAATATATATAGATAAACACGTAAATATTAGTAAAAAAATATAAAAATAAAGAAAAGAAAATAAAGATAGATAGATATATATATAGGTAGGTTGATGCGCAGAGTCATAGTGCGCAGCCGCGATGCGGATTGAGTGGAATATCGCGGAGGCGGAGGGATAAAAATATATATAAGAGAAGAAATATATATATATATAAAGAGAGAGAAAAAGAAGAATGGAGTAGATAGAGAGAAATAAGAAGAAGAATAGATAAGTAGAAGACGAGCAAGAGATAGGACATAAACACTACGCCATAGAAGAAAGTAAAATAGAAGATAACTGCGACCACACCGACCACAAGAAATATCAGGTACGAGAATAGTAGAAGAGTATATGACACTGCCCACATGCCAACAACTCCTGCATCAGATAGAGTAACGATAGAGGAGCAGAACCATAGATAGAGAAAAGAGACGTAAGTAAAAAAGAGCAGTGAACTACAGAAAAGTAAGAGAAGAAAGAGACAAGAGAGAAAGAGAGAAGAAGAAGAGATTGAAGATAAAAGACAGAGAGTATAGAAAATAGAGATATATAGAAGAGAATAGATAAAGAACATAAGAGAAGAGAGTGAGATAGTGAAGAAAGATTAGATAGATTAGAGAAGAGATAATACAGAGAATAGAGTAAAAGGCGAGGGGGGGCCACAATGCGAGCAACTGATAAGTGGGGTACCAGGGACGGACGGGACCAACGTCAAAGACACCACCCCACAACCCTCCTTCCAACCCAACCGCGCCCTGTTAAGAAAAAGACAAGAGAGACGGGCACTAGATGGGAAAGTCAAATGAAGAATGGGGCGGTGAGAACCATGAACGGTCTGCGGAGAGTTCGGAGTCCGCAGTCAAGTAGGAGCCCAGCATTGCAAAATACCTCGCGAACTGAAACAGAAGGGGAACAAGCCAAGGAGTGCCTGGCAAAGTACGCAAGCGTGGGGAAAACAATGGTGGCGAACCCACCAACGTGAGGGAGCACAGGGCGAAGCTGAAGCGTATGCGGGGATAGGGGGCAATGCAGGCCACACAGCGGGCGGGAAGTGCGGGGCGTTGCATTCACGTACGGGCACTGGAAAAAGTTCTGCCAGGGAGGAAGCTGGAGTGTGAGCGTACCTGTTAAAGGGGTGGCGATTAGAGGCGGGTGCCCGGGAATGGGGCGAATAATTGAACGGGCGGAGTGTGTCGCGTGGTTCGTCAACGGCAAACACAAAGGAACGAATGGACACCAGGGAATAGGCGGACAAAAAACGGCGCGCCATAGGGCGAGCTGAAGGAAGTGCAAGAGAAGGAAGGTCAGTGAAGCCCACAAAACCAAAGAGGTTGTGCGAGCTTCGAGGAAGTGACACGTGGCAACCCCCCCCGTCGGGGAAACGTGTGCAGTACAGCCGCAGGGGAAGAGGCAAAAGGCGGTCTAGCGGTCGAGAGACAGGGATCTAGACATCATACAGCGAACAGAAGCGGGAGAGGCGCGAGGGAGAGATCTGGCAAAGGGGCAATGAGCTAATTCGGCAGTGACAGGAGAGCACGGGGCCACAGAAGAAGAAGGAAACTGGGAAGTACAAGAAACGGCGTTACAAAGCAAGAGGCTCAGTGGACCCAAGACCTCCGCCAGCAAGGAAGTGGACTAGGCCAGCGAGGGGAAGGTCGGAGAACATAAGATAGATGAAGCCGGGGTGAGAGGGCCGGCAACTCAGGGGGCAGGGCAGTGCGTGGCTAGGCAGACCACAAGATAGATGAAACAAAGGCAGTCAAAGCATGCGACCCAAAAACATTCGACCGCGAACATCCCGCCAGGGCAAAGCCCGGAGCGAGGGGGGAGCTGAAATGGGTGGAGCGCCGCGGACAGCGGGAGGGACCGCATCACAAGATTAATAGAGAGACGAAAAGAGACTAAGAAGAGAGAGAAGGAAGAAAGAGAGAAGAACAGATCACGAATATATTAACATGTCAGAGAAAGAATAAATAAGAGAACTCAGTAATAAAGAGAAAAGAAAGAAGAAGAGAAGATAAGAAGAGAGAAAGAACAAGAAAGAAGGCACGGACCGATGAGGATCGGTAGCGGGACGACGGAGACGCCAGTGGTGAGTGGATCGTAGCGGAGACGGAAAATGCCAGACGAGCCGGATACGGCACGGAAAAAGAGGAGAAACGGAGCAAGAATAAACAGCAGTGAGGAAAGCGAGACCAAGCGATCCGAGCCGAGGCCGTACGAGGGAGCGGCTCCCAACTGGTACTGACGGAAAAACCATGGACAGCCAAAGAAAAACAAAGCACGGGTAGTATGACATCAAAGATGAGAACCCTAAACGGTTAATAACAGTAAGGCTATGAGTAAGGTAAATACCTAGATAAAATACAAGAAGCTCGTAGTAAATACAATAGTATACCGTGAAAGTAGTAGAGAGCGTAATATACTATATATATATATATTGTTGAAATTTAGCGCTTAGTTAGCCAACCCCAACCACTTTGTTGTATATACA
>JABUQX010013010.1:32500-54981 GCA_015478945.1 Trachelipus rathkii | reverse complement strand
ACATTTTATACATTCGTAGGCACGTCAGTGTTAAGGTAATGGCAATGATCACATGCACTTTGTCTACTTTGAAAAGTAACTTGATTTACCTTGGTCATAAATTATTATTATAATTTAAAAATCAGAAAAAGTTATTACTTATAACCATGAGAAGGACTGTAAGAAGATAGAGATATTATTTTAGTAATCCGTATAAAAACCAAGAGTAAAATAATGAATACACAAAAAAATAAAAAAAATAATTTACTTAGGATGCAGTTAACTTGTAATAAGAATGGCCTTCTTATTCCGGGTTACGGAATAAGTGTCCACTATGGCATTTTTACCATTCTAACCACACCTACTTTCTAATTATTAATACATATAATACAAATGTATGTGTGAATTTGACCTGGACTCCACAATCACCTCTACATATATATATATATATATATATATATATATATATATATATATATATATATATATATATATATATATATATATATATATATATATATATATATATATATATGGTATATATTTATATATATATATATATATATATATATATATATATATATATATATATATATATATATATATATATATATATATATATATATATATATATATATATATATATATATATATATATATATATATATATATATATATATATATATATATATATATATATATATATATATATATATATATTGATTAAAGTAAAATAATATATTACCTTTTATTTAGATGGTATCGTTTGTAGTTTGTTAATTTCTTGTTGTGGTTGTCATCTTCTTTGTTGATTTTCTTTTTATTTACTTTATTTTGTACATAATATATTAATATTTCTTCTCTTCTTTAATATTTCTTGTTTTCAATTTTCTTTTATTTATATTTTTATTCTATACCATATATATCTTTATTATTAACTTTTTTAATAATGTATATCTTTAAATATTTAATATCATTTATAAAAAATTATCAACAAATTTTATTTTATAATATCTTTCTGAAAAAGATATGAAATAATTAATAACTATCATTCTTCCACCTCTCTGCTTCTTCAAATTTGTTTTAACATAATACATTTGAAGAAGTTCTTATTTGATAGGTTTTATTTTTCTTTTCATCTTTTATTCTTCTAGAAATTACATTTTTCCTTTTCTTATTATGTAATTCTTTGGTAAATATATCAGCAAATTGATCATTACTGTTCACCCATTCTATTTGGTTAATTTCTTGATTATATATTCTCTTATCGCTGATATTATAATTCTCATACTTTTAATTTTTATTGTCTTTCCGACATTAGTGTATCTACAAGTGTCTTACTATCTGTTCTTAGAATTATAGGTATCTTTTTGTTAGTAATTTCTTCCCACATTTTTTGTATATATAATGATTGTTCTATACCTTCAAGTAAGCTATTTGCTTCTGCTTGTATGACTGAATGATTAACTTTCTTTGATTTGTTTGATTTCCACATTATAGGTATCATTTTTCCTTTTTTATCTACTGCAAAAATTATACATCCCAGTTGAGTTTTATCTCCTTCTCTATTAGCAAATGATGAATCACAGTATGTTATTAGATTCTCAATCTTCTCATTATTTATTTGTATGATATTTAATTCATTTCTGTATTTTTTTTGTTAATCTCTGAAGTTCTTTATAATCTTTGATACTTAGTTCTTTTTCTCCTTTGCTCATTTTACTAACTATATAAGATAAATCTGGTCTTGTATTTCTTGTCATCCAATTTAATTTTCCTATTAATTGTTGGTATTCTTTTACTTCATTTTTATCAAGTTTTCTATTTTCTTTTGTTTTTATTTCATTAATTTTAACCTTCTCCCGGTAATTATTTTGATCCATTATTATAATATTTTCATCTTGACATAATTGAACTCTTAAATATTTAAATGATCCTGAACTATTTTCTCATATTTCAAAAATGTTCTTCAAAATAGTATTTTCAAATTTTTTACTTCCTACCCATAAAATATCATCTACATGAGTACATAATAATCCTTCTAAATTATTTGAATCATTCATTATAAATAATGTTGGTTTCATTTTACTTTGTTTTAGACCTATTTTAATTAATTGTCTTTTTAACGATAAATACCACATCTTAGCAGCATCCTGTAATCCATATACTGTTTTATTTATTCTCCAAAGTTTACCATCATTAAATTCTGGTGGTGTCCTTAGATATACTTTTCTTTGTATTGTATCTCCTTGTAAGTAAGCTGCTGAAATATCCATAGCATTTATTTTCCATTTCTTTTCCTGAGCTATGGTTAATATAATTTTCATTGCTTCCGATGAAACAGTTGGTGCATCTGTTTTTTCTTCCACTGTTTCTTCATATCCTTTAGCTACTAATCTAGCTTTAAATTTTTTCTTGTTATTTTGCAATAATTTTTCACTAATTACCCATCTGACATTAATTGCTCTTTCACCTTTATCTGTTACTTCTTCAAAAACATTATTCTTCTTCCAATTTTCTATCTCTATCATTTTGGCTTGTTTAACTTCTTCATTAGAATGACTATAATAACTTTGATTTATCTCTTCATTTTCATATTCTTCATATTCACTATCTCTTTCATCTACTATCTCCTCACTTGTATCTAATGACTCTTCCTCTTTATTTTCTTCATTTTCAATTATATCCAATTCATATATTTTTTCAAATTCTTTCAAGTCTATATCATATATTCTATCTGTATTTAAATTACGTATGTTATAACATCTATTTTACTTTTTACTTGTTGCTTTGCCAGCTCTACTAATGACGAAGCAATTTAATATATCTTCATTATTTTTTAATTTCATTTTATAGTATTTACCAATTTTCACATTTTTTGGGTCAATTTCCTCATATTCATCAATATGTATTTGTATATATATATATTTATATATATATATCTTTCTTTCTTCTTTCTTCACCTAACCTTATTTTCCCAAGAATGGGAGTAAGGAGCGCTACAAGCATCGGAAAAGAAAAGCAGTAGGAGAGTATGACAAATGTCGAAAAGAGAGCCCAGCCTCACCGCCCCCTCTGTACCATTAATTAGTGAAAGCTCGTCACAGACAGAAAATCCACCCTAAAGCTTCATGGGACCGCGACGGACCCTCACTATGGTAAATCGTCAATGTAAGGGTTCATCCCTTGGCCCAGGTGGGCCACAACCATGCTCCCATACAAAACCCCGCCATTCTCTCCTATCATGCACCTTTATTCTCGCCTCTGCCAAACTCACATTTCTCTCCTTCAGACATTCGTTCACCGACTCAATCCACTTTCTCTTCGGTCTCCCAGCCGGTCGGTTCCCAACACACTCTCCACTATACATCTGCTTAACCAACCGACTATCATTCATCCTTTCCACGTGACCAAACCATTTCAACATACTTTAAAATTTCGCCTCCGACTCCGGCTCCGGCTCCGGCTCCAGGTCCCCCAAAATTTCGCCTCCGGCTCCGGCTCCGGCTCCAGTCCCTCAAAAAATTTCGCCTCCGGCTCCTGCTCCACCCAAAACCTTGCGGCTCCGGCTCCCGGCTCCGCGGCTCCGGCTCCGGCTCCGCTGCCCTGCTCGCCAGTATACATCCGCTTAACCAACCGACTATCATTCATCCTTTCCATATGACCGAACCAACTCAACATACTTTCATTTATTCTCTATTTACCCCTTTCTTCACACCACACAACTCTCTAATACGTTCATTCCTCATTTTATCAATTCTTCTCACACCTAGCACACCCCTAAGATTGTCCATCTGAACACATTGAACTTTAGATCTATACTTCTTATTCCAGACCATAGTCTCACTACTATACAATAACACAGGTAACAACATACCCTCAAGTAAGACCCTAGCACACTCAAGACTTAGTCCCTTTACATTCACCAACGATTTAATTGCACCAGCCACCTTCTGCCATTCACAACTTTCCTACTACACTCTGCATCATCCGTTCCCTTTTCATCCAACATATACCCTAAATATTTAAACTCAGACACTTGTTCCAGCTGCTCACCATCTAACATAACTTCACACTGAGGTCTGTCCTCACTCACAACCATAACCTTACTCTTATCTACGTTTACTTTCAAACCCCTCCTTTTACACACCCTGCCAAATCTCTCTACCAATCCTCTCAAACTCTCTTCAGATTCGCCACACAGAACCAAATCATCCGCATATAATAGGTAGGGCACCCTCCACTCATCTCCATTCTCCATCATTCTAACACCATTTCCTGCCATCCCCACCTCAAATTCTTTCATAACCCCATCCATATACAAATTGAATAACCAAGGAGACATAACACAACCCTGTCTCACTCCGCTATTAATCCTAAACCAATCACCATTGACACCATTTATTCTTACAGACGCTTCACTATCGTCATACATACTTTTGATTCCATTCAGAAGCCTTCCACCAATACCATATATCACTAACACCTACCATAAAACTTCCCTATTAACTCTATCATCTGCTAAACCATAAAACCTAATTACAATTTATTTTTCCCTCATTTTCTCACTCTTTTCTTTTATATATATATATATATATATATATATATATATATATATATATATATATATATATATATATATATATATATATATATATATATATATATATATATATATATATATATATATATATATATATATATATATATATATATATATATATATATATATATATATATATATATATATATATATATATATATATATATATATATATATATATTAGAGATGTACTGATACCAGAAAAGAGGCCGATTCCGATACTCTATTTTTTTAGGTGCCAATACCGATACTGATGCTGATACTTTAATTAATATGATAAATTCACAGTAATAAGATAGAACATTTGTGTACTGCTAATCAACTCAGGATTACATTCTCTGAACAACCAATACTTAGTCATTTATTTCATATTTGGGTGTGCCCAATTATATTTATTTTATAAATTAAAATAGTATCTTTAAGGAATAATAAATGCAAATATAATTTTAATAACTTTTTTATGTTTATGATTATTAAAAAAATATTCCATTTCTATTTTTCAGTAAGTATTAATAAAGAATTGCTGCTAGCTTTTATGATTTAACATGATTACAATTTAAGACGAGATTAAGACGAGAGGCAATTCTAGAAGTAAAAGATGGAGCAGAATTGAAATTAGTTGAAGAATGAAGGGTCGAGTCATCGGCATATGAGTGGACAGAGTTAGATGTGCAGGTGAGAAGATCATTAATGAAAAGCAGGAATAAAGTAGGAGACAAGACAGAACCCTGAGGAACACCACTATTGACAGAAAAAGAAGAAGTCGCCCCATCAACAACAGCCGATATTGAGCGATTTGAAAGAAAGCTAGACATAAGTAAGCAAAGAGAAGGAGGAAACCCAAAGGAGGGGAACTTGGAGAGCAGTGACGCGTGCCATACTCGGTCAAATGCTTTGGATATGTCAAGCGCCACCACGCAAGTCTCCCCGTAGTTCCTAAGGGCGGAAAACCATAAATCTGTTAAATAGGAAAGTATATCGCCAGTAGACCTCGAGCGCTGAAAGCCGTACTGGCGATCGAAAGAAGGGAATGAGATTCCAGATGGTCTAAGAAGTGAGAGTTGAGAAGGGTTTCAAAGATCTTAGATAGAATACAAGTTAGAGCTATAGGGCGATAGTTAGAAGGATCAGAGCGGCTTCCTTTTTTCGGAATAGGTTGGACATATGCGCGCTTCCAACACTGAGGGAAAGTGCTAGTATTGAGGCATAGAGAATATAGTTGAACGAGGGGTGGGGTCAGCACGAAAGCACACTTCCTCAAAACTCGGGGAGGAATGCCATCCGATCTTCCTAACGTTCATAGATTTCAGGGGCCCATGCACCCGATCAAATGTAATCACAAGCAAAGGCATAGGAAACCTAAGAGGAGAAGGAGTATGAAGAGGAATGCCAGAATCGTCCAGGGTTGAGTTAGAGGAAAATAGGAGGCCGAAGAGATTGGCCTTTTCAGTTGGAGTATTAGCAACAGAACCATCAGAGCGAATAAGAGGAGGAAAGGATGATTTACAGAAGTTGTTAGAGATGTTTTTGGCAAGAGGCCAGAAAGATTTGTCAGTAGGAGAACCAAGGAGGTCAGCGCACTTTCGTTTAATGAAAGTCCGCTTTGCTCGTCGAAGAGTATCCCTGCAACGATTTCTAGCTGAATGAAAATTAGCGAGAGTGATAGGAGAATGAGAATTTTTCCACACCTGATACGCACTGTCTCTAGCCTGAATGGCCAGAGAACAAGCACGATCGAACCATGGATTTTGAGGAGAAAAAGATTTAGTCGAAGAAAGAATGAACCTGCTCATCCCATCGACGATTACAGCTCCCACTTTATCGGCAGAAGCCGAAGCGTCTTCAGAGTCAAAGCAGTCACTCCAATTGTAGTTAGCGTAGAAGCAACGCAATGCCCCCAGTCAGCCCGATTAAAGTGCCAGAAAAAACGCATAGGGCAGGATGGAGCTGTTGGAGAGAAAGTATTAAAATTCAAAAGTTGTAGTTTTAAACCAAATACATAGGGTAAGGTGGGGCAGCCCGCCCAGGAACTTTTCGAAAGTGAATTAAAAGACTTGTACTGTGTCAATTTTTAATTTTTCAATGCCATATGGTTATACACCTAAAGCTTTATATTCCCACAAAAGTATGCTCTTCTCCTATCACATGTTTTCGAGTAAAATCGATTTTATTTTATTTTTCAAAAAAGGCACTTTGCCCCTACCCTGAGGTAAAGTGCCCACATAGAAGGGGCAGTGCGCCTACCCATGGGCGCTTTGTATATTATATATAATTGTATATTATAATATTGTATTATTATGCAAATATTTACCAACTCGGCACAGCACCGGCTCCAGTACTGGTGCTGGCTCCAACTCCGGCTTTGAATCCTACTTACTCCTTCCTCCTCTATGCAATCTCCAAATTTCACCATTCTATGGGCATTTCCTATATTTGAGGCTGGCACCCCCTTTCGGGGGTGCACGGCCGCGTAACCTCGTCTACGACGAGGTTACGTCATAGGAAAGTGGCATGCCAAATTTGAGGGGATACGATGTCTCTAACACTCCCTAATTACAAATATTTACTAACTCAGCACCGCTCTGGCTACAGCACCGGTGCCGGATTCAAATCCGACTCCTCCTCACTCATACCTCATCTATGCAAGTTCCAAATTTCAACCTTCAATGAATATTTTCTATTTTTAGGGGCCGGCACCCCCTCCGGGGGTGCACGGCCACGTAACCTCTTCTACGACGAGGTTACGTCATAGGAAAGGGGTATACCAAATTTGAGGGGGATAAGATGTCTCTAACACTCAATAATTTCAACTATTTACTAACCCAGCACCGCTCCGGCTTCAGCACCGGTGCCGGATCCGACTCCTCCTTACTCATTCCTCATCTATGCAAGCTCCAAATTTCAACCTTCTATGAACATTTCCTATTTTTAGAGGCTGGCACCTCTTCCGGGGGTGCACGGCCACGTAACCTCGTCTACAACGAGGTTACATCATATGAAAGGGGTATACCAAATTTGAAGGGGATACTATTTCTTTATCACTCCCAAATGGGGGTGTCCGAGGACTTTTTGGACAGAGGTGGTCGTTCATTTGGCTACTTATAATTATATTATAATATACAGTAATAATAATAATAATATTAATAATAATTTGAAAGTAAATAATTATAACCTATTATGATTGGTTGTAATGAAAAGGTGTTAAATTGTATTGGTGGGGCAAAGCGCCCATATAGGTGAGTTGCCCCATGATTAGATAGGCACTTTACCTCATTCCTCTTTTTTATGCATAACTTAAATATTTACAAAATATGTTTATAATCATTATCAAATTTTTTCAATAAAAATACTTGAAAATAGTCAAGTTTTTGTACGTGACATTTAAAAAATGAAAGAAAATAAAACGCCGTATAAAACTAATGTATTACGGTTATAAAAAGTACTTCTAGGGAAGAAAATAAAATAAAATAAAAAATAACATTGAAACATACCTCTCAACTCAACATCAATACAAACACTGAGGTATCCCTTAAAGGCGTATACAGTGGTGCCAACCATTCCGTGATTCTATTTTATTTATCTAAGAAAAATGGCATGGGCACTTTACCTCGTATGGGCGTGCTGCCCATCTACCTTGTTCTCTATATATATATATATATATATATATATATATATATATATATATATATATATATATATATATATATATATATATATATATATATATATATATATATTGGAAAAAGCTGAAGATTTTATCAAAAGATAAATAAAAAAATAATAAAAATAAAATAAAATAAAAATTTATATATATATATACCGTATATATATATATATATATATATATATATATATATATATATATATATATATATATATATATATATATATATATATATATATATCTAATTGAATATAAAATGGAAAATAAATATGTATGTATGTATGTATGTGTATATGTATATATGTATGTATATGTATGTGTATATGTAATAATAATAATAAGTAAATGAATAAATAATAAATTGATGATAATGTCAGTGTTTATTAAAGGAAAAAAATTAATAGAGGTAATTGAATTGCTGGATAAACTAAGGGGGGGGGGGAAAGTTCAAATTTATTGTGTAAGCCCTGAATGGAAATAAACTGGTAATAACCAATTTCTACTCGATCTTTAAAATAAAAGATTTTCAGTTTTTTATACCAAATGAAATTTTAAATGAATAAATAATTGTCGAAAACAACTTAAACCTGGTATTATTTTATTAAGTTTGGTAATTTTTCTCCAATAGTGTTAAAATTTTCAGATATAACGTTTAAATATAAAAATGAATTAAATTGTAAAAATAATGATATTATTAAATGATTATAAATGAAACTTATTTTTTGAACAAGCTTTATTTGTTTAATGATTTTAATCCATATTAAAGAAATATAAGAAATGCAAAAGCAACTATATGCCCATTATTATATCTTAACATTGCAAAATATAGAATAAATAAAAAATGCCACCCATTCACTTAAAGGCGTATTTTATCAGACACATTGTAATATACGTATTTTACTTAATACTTAAACCTTAGTGTACATTTCACAAGTACACATACTTAAGACTAACGGCCTAAGACTATATGCTAACCTAACCCTTATATTGTAATTAATACTTAAACACGATTAGAAACAGGACAGGTTTTTAAAGCTAGCGAATTTATACTTTTGAAATTAGTATTTTTTTCACTTATTCAAAAAATCATCCTATCCGGAGATTTTTGCAAATTGAATTTTTTAATTGAAAATTTTTTAAAACTTTTTTGGAACATTTTGCATCTCTTCAAAACAGGAAATTTTCACCAATATTATGAATTTGAAACTTTTAAGTAAGTTCAGACATAAACTATTTTTCTATCTCCCCAAACTTTTTTTTTCTTTTCATTAATTAAAGTGTTAAAGAATCATCTTTTCATTGCAGCAAATTATGTGTTGAAATTTGTTATTCATAGAAAAGGTTGAGCAAAACAACTAAAAACTTTCAATAGTTGCAAGACTATTGATAGTTCCCATTATATATATATATATATATATATATATATCAAGATATATTATATATTTTATTATATATATATATATATATATATATATATATATATATATATATATATATATATTTATATTTTACATATATATATATTTATTTATATATATTTTTTTTTGTATATATATATATAAAAACTATATATAATATTGGCTATATATATATATATATATATATATATATATATATATATATATATATATATATATATATATATATATATATATATATATATATATATATATATATCAGGCTTCGGTTCAAGTACAAGTACTTGTACTTAAGTACATTTTTTGGAGTACTTGTACTTGTACTTGCAGTTTCCAAAACCAGTGTACTTGTACTTGTACTTGAGCCTTTTGTGCTTGGTACTTGCAAGTACTTTTTTCATTTTTAACTTGCCAATATTTTTTATTTTCTTTTTTATCTTTTCCTAAGATATAAAAGAAATTATTTCTTTTTTCAAATTTCATTATTATTTTCATTTTCATTTTATATATATATATATATATATATATATATATATATATATATATATATATATATATATATATATATATATATATATATATATATATATATATATATATATATATATATATATATATCATCATCATCAACCACCTTTTTCCCAAGACTGGGGGTAAGGTGCGTAACATGCAATGGAAACAGAAAAGTAGAAGAATATGACCCAAGTCAGAAAAGAAAGCCCAGCCCTACCGCCCCCTTTATACCTATTAGTGAGAGCTCGCCGCAGTCAGAAAATCCACCCTAGAACTTCACGGGACCACGACGGACCTCACTATGGCATCTCGCCAATGTAGGGTTCATCCCTTGGCCCAGATGGGCCACAACCATACACCCTCACAAAACCCTCCCATTCACTCCTATTATGCACCTTTCTTCTCGCCCCTGCCAAACTCACATTTCACTCCTCCAGACATTCTTTTGCTGACTCAATCCACTTTTTCTTCAGTCTCCCAGCCGGTCGATTCCCAACAAACTCACCACTATACATCCGCTTAACCAACCGACTATCATCCATCCTTTCCACATGACCAAACCATCTCAACCTACTTTCATTTATTCTCTCATTTATCCCTTTTTTTTCACACCATACAACTCTCTAATACGTTCATTCCTCATTTTATCAATTCTTCTCACACCTAACACGCCCTAAGATTGTTCATCTGAACACATTGTACTTTAGATCTATACCTCTTATTCCAGACCATAGTTTCACTACTATACATTAACACGGGTAACAACATACCCTCACGTAAGGCCCTAGCGCACTCAATACTTAGTCTCTTTACATCCACCAAGGATTTAACTGCACTAGCCACCTACCTGCAATTCACAACTTTCCTACTACGCTCGGCATCATCCATTCCCTTTTCATTCAACATATATATCCTAAATATTTAAACTCTGTCACTTGTTGCAGCTGCTCACCATCTAGCATAACTTCACACCGAGGACTGTCCTCACTCACAACCATAACCTTACTCTTATCTACGTTTACTTTCAAACCCCTCCTTTACACACCCTGCCAAATCTCTTCCAATCCTCAAACTCTCTTCAGATTCACAGCACAAACCATATTATTATATATATATATATATATATATATATATATATATATATATATATATATATATATATATATATATATATATATATATATATATATATATATATATATATATATATATATATATATATATATATATATATATATATATATATATGTTGCGGGGAGAAGTATTGTCGAACAGATTCGGAAAAACTGAAATTACCTGAAACTGAAATTCTGATTGAAACAGAAATAGAAGATTTCGAAGGTCAAAATAGAAAATAATACGTAGATGATATGTTTGTGATGTTCAAAAGAAGTGGTTTGAATGTCTAGTAAGCACAGGCAACCACCTGACACCATCAGGTTTAATACGGAGCAGGTTAGGTTTTCTCCGTAATGGAGGGAGTTAATCGCGGGACTCCGTTGGCCTGCTTACTTGATGACTATTCAGAGAGGATTGTGAACGTTGATAATATATAAACAATTTGGATAACAATCTACAAATCTTACCCAGATAATAGTGTAGAATTATATAGATCGTTCCCGGATCTTTACTCGAAGGTTAACCCGATAAAGTTCTTGAAGATTAATAATATATCAATAAAGCATCAAAGATCAAAGGATATTGACACACCATAAAAAGTTTTATCTTTACTAAACTCGCTCAAAAATAAATAGTGGGATGTTTGTGAAAAGTTAATATATAACACAAATCCAACCCCAACAATATATTAATAAAAGAATTGCGGTTAAATAGAATATATACTAGAATTAGTTAATACACATTGGAGATTTGTTCAAGGTATCCAATGTATTAAAATATGTACAAGAGCGCAGACAGCTCTGGAATCAGAATCGAGAGTGGAAACCGAACGCTTCCAAATATTGCTCATGCATGTGAAAGTAAGGTAGAATCAGAAATTCAGACTCAACAAAGATGAATATATGATGACTTAACTGAGTTTGACGGGGAAATGGTTCCAAGTGAGAAGTATGATTCAGGATGAATCACCACTATATTAAAGTACGACTAAGTAGAAAAGATTCAGGATGAATCCCAACGTTAAAATTGGCACGGAGTAAGATTCAGGAATGAATCACAACTCCGAAACAATCACACGAAGAAAGACTCAGGATGAATCCAAGCTTCAAAATGGTACAAAGAAAAGATTCAAGAATGAATCCCAGCTTAAGAATGGCTCGAGAAGAAAGATTCAGGATTGAATCCCTGATTTAAAGATGAAGTAAGATTCAGGAGGAATCCCAGCTTCGAAATGAGCAGCAAGATTCAGGAATGAATCCCAGCATCAAAATGGCTCCATGAAGAAGGATTCAGGATTGAATCCCAAACTTAAAACCCTGTTAAAAATAAACAGTGATTGGTATTTGCATCATACTTTCTATTTACATATTTTATAATTAAAGCATGATTACACAAATCTTTGCATGTTAAGAAACCTACCCTGGTAGTGTCCAAAAGGGGTTTCTTCAATGGGGACAATAGTGATGTCAATGGCCTTACAACAAGACAGTAAACTGTAAACAAAGTGTCAAGTTTACTATCTTCAATATCAATACATAAGATTACAGTCATTAATTTAAATAGAATTACAAAATTTAATTAAGGTTCATTATTTGTAACTACTAACCTTGAAAATAGATATAAAGTCTTTTCAAGGTCTTCGATAGATTCAATTGTTCCTAAGCACAACTATGGGGTTATACAACCATATGTGCACTTGGCTATTTATTATTGGTTTTACTTTTGTTAAATATACAATATTAACCAATCCTTATCAAAAAAATAATATATTCATGAAAAGTTATACTAGAAAAAGAACAAACAATTAGAGTATCATGAAATATTACCACGGTTGATCATAAATAAAGCCATAATATAAAAACTCTTACAGGCTGGATCAAAAATGGTCAAAAATGTCCAGACTGTATAAAACATTCTTAAGTATAAATATTACTATGATTAAAATATTGAATTACCAATTGACACCACTTACGCATGATCAATATCTCCCTTATATCCTCCCCCACTAAATCTAAACCCCCACCTCAATTTTCCACGTCGTTCAAAGAAAGACGGGAGTGAAGAGGCAAAGAGCATAGAAAACAGCGCGCAGAGAAGGATACTCAGGACTCTCAAACTAAACTATAAATAATTTTACAATAAATATTTTATATACAATTTTTAAGACCTGCGGGCCTTCTTCAGGAATGACAGACTTGCAGCAGCTTCTTTTTCTTCGTTAAATTCTTGCATTAATACGGAAGAAGTCATCTGCTGTTGTTGTTCGGTCATGTCATCCCATTTAATCTGCTCCATAGCCCAACGTAAGCTTGTACGTAGTACAACCCTAACGTGGGGATCCAAAACAGACTCAGAGTTACATGGTGAAGTTGAAGTGTAACTACAAGATGGTTGTGGTTGATTTGAAGGTCCAGAAGTCTGATTATACTGGGGATAGTTCGACCAGGAAGGCTGAACATAAGGACGACTATATTCTGGTTCATTTCTTGAAGAATAAGCTCTATGACCTCTAAAATAATCGGATGAGAAAGACGATGTTGATGGAACTTGTTGTTCAAGAGGTTGAGCTTGGGGAACAATTTCTGCGGGATAATTATAAGATTGAGAAGACGACGAAGGTAACACACAATTGTGGGCCATTCTATCAGTTGAATAAGGACGAATGGTTTTTGGTCGTCTCTTTTTATTTACCTGAGAACGAACTGTAAGAGAGTTAGAAGGGACAATTCTCACAGATATTTTGTTAATTTTAAATATATTTCCACATTTATTCATTAATGACTCTAAGAATAAACGGTTTGGATGTAAACCATCCAACAACAAAGGAGAATTCAAGTTTAAGGTTTCCTTGTTGAGATACTTGCTATGAGGGGTGACAGGAAGTACTCCGCCTCTAGCAATGCTTCTATGATAACTATCTAGTATGTCGGTTCCTCTGACGATATTTTTATCTGGCCACTGGTATCCATCTTCCATAATCGACTCGAACAGGCGATAACTGTGTATAGAATGCTCCCGCATGATTTCTGGTGAGAGTGCAGGATCACCGATGGTATAATTTGTACTCTGAGTGCCCCAATCACGAATGATGCGTTTCTGGTTATACGCATGTAGATCTTGGATTGGTGGAATATATAAATAAATATTAACCTGAGGATTCTTCTTTTTAGCAGCCTCAGTTATTTTTTTCATTACCTCAGGAACCGCTTCCACGGAAAGATCCACAACAGGCTCGAAGACGGTGGCAATGTTGTTATCGTGATCCTGCAATTCTCGCCTTTTCCAGGCCATGGTGGTTAATGACCATAAAAATATGGTTTTCACCTCGGGGGTCATTAGGTTTTGAACCCTTACGAGGCACGAAGGTAGTATGCGGCCCGAAGCGTAGTCCGATTTTACAGAGATACCGTGTTTCAGGTGAAGATATCTCTTTTGATTCTTGAAGATAGAGACCTCGGAAGAGCCAACGGCTAATAGTAACGGCATGATGAATCGTCCGGTTACTCTGGGGAACCGACAGAGATGTTTCTAGATGTCTGGAGCCAAGCCGAATCAATTCTGAAAAGCATCATATATCTGGCAATTATTGAGTCATGATAGAATTTCTAATCATAAAAGACATGCATGAACATTTCCTATGCTAAGATAATTATTTTTACTAATATAATAACTGTCACGAAGCAAAAAAATGAATTAGAGTAAACTAACTCATTTTTACCTTCTCTATTTTCTCAATTGTACCTAATAATTTTTAAAACAAGAGGTAACATCATAAGCTTTGAGAAATTGACTAGTTATTCAAACAAAAAAAAACAAATTTAATTTTATAAAATTTAAAAATTAGATTTTAAAATAGAGGGATATATATATTCTTTCAATAGTCAGAAAAGATATGCTTGGAAAATTACAATATTTTATTCATTGAAAAACCTGTCATACCTCAGTAACAATGAAACTTTTATTTTCATCATGGTATACTCTATTTTAAAAATAAAAACAATCTAGGAAATCTTTTTCCTGATTATTTTTACTTTCAGTATATTTACATATTCCGTTTGGTCCTATGATTTTGAAGAGAGAGAGTCTACTCATCCAGGCTATACGCATCGATCATGAGAACGTCTTAGTATCTCCTTCAGGAACCGGGAAAAATCTGTAAAATAAGTTTTAAAGCTCCTCCACTCCACAACCTGTCATGAAACATGACAGGCTCGTTGGAGCCGAGGAACCAGTAGATATATATGTACATGTATGTACATATATATATATATATATATATATATATATATATATATACATAGTCAATATATATATATATATTTTTTTAGAGGTATGCGGTTTTCAATGAATACATACATAATAAATATTTGTTTTTTGTTTTTTTTTTTAAATATACTGTATACATTTATACTGTATATATATTTAACCATTTTGGGTTAAATAAAGTAGGTAAATCAGTTACGCAAGACTTTTTAGATATAGCTATAGTTGAATAGTTTAATCTTTAGTCTGCAATCATACACGAAGAACCCAGACACACAAAAGATCAATTATGCAAGAATTATTTATACTAGGAGGGTTGTTCGTCTCATAAGTTAAAAATTTTGACGATCAGGCATACTAGTAAGCATTCATTCAAGACAACTTTGATAGATGAAGATTTTTCTACGACAATAGTTCAGAAGGAAGTATTCTTAAGAGATTAAGAAAGATAGGAATAAGACTTCTTACTGTCTTATATTACAAATTTATCTGGTTCATTGTTTAAAGATAAGTTATTTGGCAAAGTATTTTAGATTTATTTTTTCAGTCAGTAAGTGAACAACAGAACTTTTTGAGTATTTTTAAATGGCAGACATTATCAACCAGATGAAGCAAAGCCAACCTTTATTCTCCGGGCTTATTTACTTCATATCAGGAAACAGGAATGTGTCATTTTATAACCTCGAAAAGAGGTTATAAAAGACTGATTCATAAATTTTATTCATTGCTAGAAGTGACTAGCAGATAGTTATAGTGAACCCCGGCTAAACATTTTAAATAACAGGGTTCACCATCAGCGTTATTTCCATATATTAAGGGTTTATTATTGGTATAATATATGTGAATGTTCGTTTTAAAAACATCAGCAAAAGCTGTTATAACTTCTGGTATTGGCAATTGACCCGGAAGTTTTATTAATCGTAGTCGTTTCTGGACCAACTGACCTTGAAGTTTATATTTTACTGGATGCTTTTGTAATTCTTCGATAAGAACATCTCTTACCTCTAGATGTCTATCTACCGATCCATATAAGAAAAGAGAAAAACATTTATATAACGAGTCCCCTCCTCCGCTGATTTCTATCGGAAAGAACCCAGGAGGAATGAAATCCGAAGATGGATTTTCGGGAACTTCCATATTATCATTTACAGGAGATCGGGAAAGAGCATCGGCAACTATATTTTTAGGGCCCGATATATGACGGATATCAAAGTCATATTCATAGAGCTCCTCCATAGTCCTAGCTAACCTTCCGTCAACCAGACTCATATTTTGTAAATATATGAGCGGCATATGGTTGGTAAATATAATGAATTTTATACCCCGGAGGAAAGGTCTAAGGGATTTGACAGCCCAACGCAAAGCAGTTAGTTCTTTATCAGTTACTCCATAATTTCTCTGAGCCCCATTGAAGGTCATAGAAATAAAAGCAATTGGTTTGCGTTCGCCGTCTTGGATTTGGGAAAGGCAAGCACCAGCCCCGAGGTCTGAAGCATCCACATGTAGTTCCATGGGAGAAACCTCCGGACTATAATCAGGGAATCCTAACAAGGTGGGATTGACTAAAGCCTCTTTAAGTTGATCGAAGGCCTGCTGACACTCCGGCGTCCATTTAATGGATCTACCACCAGTCTGGCATGATAAAGGCTTACTGATTTGAGAACAATTTGGAATATGTCGCCTATAAAAGTTTACCATTCCCAGAAACTGGCGTAATTGTTTTACCAAAGTCGGGACGGGAAATTCTAAAGCTCCTTTGAGATTTTTCTGAAGGGGAAGTATACCTTTCCGTGATATATGGTGACCCAAGAATTCCACCTCAGTATGACACAACCGGGTTTTACTGGGTTTAAGTTTGTACCCGTTTTTCTCTAGTGCAGAAAGGACACAATCCAAGGTGGTTAGATGATCATCTATATTTTTACTGAGAATGATAATATCATCTAAATATACCATAACCTCGGACCATGGTAAATCTTCCAACGCCAACATCATACCACATTGAAATGTTGCCGGACCATTCTTTACACCAAAGGGCATTTTTAAATATTCGTACTGTGCAAATGGGGTGGAAAAAGCAGTTTTTTAAACACTCTCGGGTTCCATTGACACTTGATAATAACCGCGGACCAGATCTATTGTTGGAAAATAGACATTACCATACATATTATAAATCATATCTATTAGGTTAGGTAACGGGAAGGAATCGGTCTTAGTAACACTATTTAGTTTCCGGTAATCGATGCATAATCGTAACTTACCGTCAGGTTTTCGGACAGGAACCACAGGAGCTGAATAAGGGGATTTACTAGGTCTAATAATATCCTGCTCCAACAGTTCATGACATTGTTTTTCTATTTCTTGAGCCAAAGGACCCTGGAAACGACGTACTGGTAATCTCACAGGTCGGCCAGTTTCTACCTCGATAGAGTGGGTGATATTAGTAGCCACTCCAACGTCGTGGTCACCGAAACTGAGAGCCGATTTATGTTTTAATAACACTGCGATTAATCGTTTCTTTTCGAGGTCAGAGATAGGAATATCCGCAAAGCAAAACTCCTCCTCCAACTTAGTGGAGGACCATACGTCTGCTTTAAAGTTGATTTCGGAATTCATCGCCTCTACTGGCCTAGTATTAACTTGAAGAAGATCTTCTTCTTCCAGGGAAAACAAGCTACCTACTACAGTACCTTTTCTATAATAATGAGGTGTATCGGAAGGATTTAATAGAGCGATCCTACACGAGTCTCGCAAATCCAATACACCAGGAATTGGAACAACGGGTTCCATTGGCTCTGATTGAAAACCTACCAAGGAAGAGATTTCAGATGAAGGACAACTTACATCCACCATCTGACAGGAAAAAGGGGGACAATTAATGGAATTTACCGCGACACATTTATAAAAAGGGATATTTAGACTCTCATCCCTAGCTATGGAATCTATACAATCATCAGTTCTATGCACTAATTCCCGCGTAGTTAAGTCTGGGAGAAGGTCATTTTATTTTAATGCGACAGCTCCCAAAACCAGCGGAGCCGGCATAAATTCCTGGGAAACCACCAACAAAATGACGGGCTTAGATACATAATCACTGTCAGGGAAGTACAAATTACATTCAGCGTAGAAGTCGATAGGTACTGAATGTTGACGGACCAGACCACTGATGGCGTTAACTTTTATATCCACAGAGGGCCGTAAGGGTAAGTTCTTCATGTACGCCTCGGTTATTTCAGTGCTGATTAAACTAATTCCAGCTCCACTGTCTACCATACACCCATAGAAGCCAGAGCTGTTGGGTGCCAAAGCGACTGAAATAATCAGAGGGTCCTCCTTGAAAGGAGTACAATGGACTACCATCGTCCTTAAGGGATTTTCCAAGGGTTTATTTATTTCTAATGGAGGTCGTTCGGAGGATTTCTCGGGGATCATTTTAGAAGTTTTAAAATTTTCTGCACCTCCATCATCATTGACTGAGTCTATCAAAGGGTTATTCTCCACCAGGGGACTCAGTTCCGGGGAGACCAGGAGTTTAAAGGAGGATCATACTGCACTTCATCATTCATGCATGGATTTAAATTTTTAATTGAAGGTAGAGACGGTTCTACTTGCTTGGACGACGGAGACCTGTGATTTGTTAAATGATTAGAAGAATACGACTTGGAATATACTCTTTCTAGGGGAACATTTCTAGGGGAAGAAGGATCTTTGTAAGGATTATGGGACTGGGGAGGAGCACTGTGTGAACACCTCATCCCAGCGTGAGGCCCACCGCAAAAGGGACAAACTACTTTTCTAATATTCGGGGAAGAAGAGGAAGGAGAATTCCTAGATCGACAGTTGGCCCTGATGTGACCTTTCTTTTTGCAGTAACTGCCATACTCAAGATATTTGTAACACTCCTCCATGGAGTGACCTGTTTTTTCACAGTAGGGACACAGAACATTTCTCCGGTCATCAGCCTTTGGATGGTTCTGTGAAGTCGAATTATGGTCATGAATAACTTTATTATTATGGTTTTTGTAACTATTGGTGGAGTCACGATAGTAACGACTACCACTATTTCGTTCAGGGGGACTACTTTTATTCTTATGGGCCTGACGATGATTATTTTTGGATTTAGGCTTAAGTTGTTCGACTTTGTGATGCAAAACATCTGTCCATCCAGGGAGTGCCGTATTTATCCGCATCACAGATTCCAGAGATTCATCTAGGTCTACTTTCATATCGGTCTTTCGGGCATAAGTTGATTTGTCGACCTCAATTGGGGTTGCTTGGGAAATGGAATTCGGGAAAGCGGCATTCTCGCTGTCTAAAGAGTCCGCAAAATTCACTATATTTTCCCATGAAGCTCTACTATAACCGTCCAACTCCATCATTTTAATATATTGACGGACGAATGTTTCAATATAAGGAGGCAAACTACACAGGAAAGCTATTCTAAGGGAATCATGATCTCTCATATCGTGTCCATGATATGCTTGACTAGCCAAGCGTTCCAACCGAAGGGCAAACATTTTGATGCTCTCGTTGGGGTATCGATGAGCTGCATGATACTTTTGTATTCTGTATTCTTTTTTCTTTCTTTCCTCATCTCTATACCAACACACAAGAATATCCCGTACAGAGAAGTATTCACGGTCATCTTTTATGATCTCTCGGTATATATGAAGAAATTTGCCTTCTAGCTGTCGACCAAGCAGTCTTAACCATTGGTGATGGGCATTTGGGTAGTGTAGACTACAATAAGCCTCAAAATCAGCCAAGTAGACTAAGAGATCTTGTTCCAATTCATATTTGAATTTACCAGGGTCCACAACCTTAAGTTTCTGGGAGTTCTTGAGTAACTGAGTAAGAAGCACAATGGCTTCCTCCAGCATGTCAAGCCTCTGTTTCATGTGTGGCCCTGAATACATGGAAGGTTCATTGTTGTCGGGAATACGACGTTCAGAAGGTCTTTGGGAATATCCCTGTGGAAAACACCCAGAATATGACCGAGGGTCAGTTGAAAACATCTGGTGCTCCGGATATTGATTTAATGGAATTTGTTCTCGGTGAGGCTGTAGCAATTTATTATATTTTTCAGAAAAGTCAGCCTCTCCTCTATTTATAGGGGATAGAGAATCTCTATTGCCTCTACCCATATCGGGATTTCTAAAGAGAGACTTAGGCTGATTAAAGTAATTTCCTGGGGGTTTAGGATTATGAAGAAGATTGGGATTAGGAAGAAGTTGAGGTTTAGGAAGAAGAGTAGGATTAGAATGAAATTGATTTTCTACATAGCTGGGTGGATTAGGAAGAAAAGTTTTGGATCGTGGTTGAAATTGGGAAACTAAGGAAGGTTTATAATCACGATCATATAAAGAATGGGTATTTTTATTCATTTTCAAATTATGGGAATCGAAGCCAGAGGGGTTACCTTGACCTCGATCATGGTACGTTCTTTGTTCAACATTACTGACTGTATCTACTTGTGCCAATTTCCCTTCACTTATCAATTTGTCCCTATTAAGTTTTCCTAATAAGGTACTCATTTCTGACATAGTAAAAGGTTTGTCAGAGTTGGTAACAATAGGCAAGTCAGAGTTGGAACCTTCTACCCTGTCTTTATTTTCCTCATTTATTCCTACATTCATTTCTAATTTATTTTTATTATGATCATCACGCAGACGCTGGTCTAAACGTGGATCTAAAGCGACAGCTGCAAGAGATGGATCGAAGTCCAAAGCTTCTTGGCTATCAGAACCTGTACTTGTTTCCAAGTCTTTGAGTTGAGTTTTTTCTGACATTTTATTTTTTTTAAGTTTCAAAAGAAAGAATTTCAAAGTATTGGAGGGTTATTACTAACTAACTCTCGAATCTGTCCAATATAAGTACAAAAAGAAGAATATTTAATCAAAGAGAACTGAAGAGAATCGATGATTTTCCAAAAAACAAATGACGGTGTGAGCGAGAGTCACAATCCTAGTGCACGCAAGCGCAGGAACTCAAACAGAGTCCCTGTTCGGGCGCCACTTAATTTATTTATGTTGCGGAGAGAAGCACGCTGGGATCGAACAAGCGTACCCGACTTTGAGGTGCCTCTCTCCACTCTTTCTCGTAGAGTCGAAGGCGAAGAAATAGAAGATTTCGAAGGTCAAAATAGAAAATAATACGTAGATGATATGTTTGTGATGTTCAAAAGAAGTGGTTTGAATGTCTAGTAAACACAGGCAACCACCTGACACCATCAGGTTTAATACGGAGCAGGTTAGGTTTTCTCCGTAATGGAGGGAGTTAATCGCGGGACTCCGTTGGCCTGCTTACTTGATGACTATTCAGAGAGGATTGTGAACGTTGATAATATATAAACAATTTGGATAACAATCTACAAATCTTACCCAGATAATAGGGTAGAATTATATAGTTAAAATATTAATAACCAACGTTAAATCTAAAATCCTAAAATAATAATTATATCAATAAAGATACTCTATCCAGTTGAACTCGAAAGATGTTCAAAAAATTTCCCATCTTACTTAACTCGCTCAAAAATAAATAGTGGGATGTTTGTGAAAAGTTAATATATAACACAAATCCAACCCCAACAATATATTAATAAAAGAATTGCGGTTAAATAGAATTTATACTAGAATTAGTTAATACACATTGGAGATTTGTTCAAGGTATCCAATGTATTAAAATATGTACAAGAGCGCAGACAGCTCTGGAATCAGAATCGAGAGTGGAAACCGAACGCTTCCAAATATTGCTCATGCATCTGAAAGTAAGGTAGAATCAGAAATTCAGACTCAACAAAGATGAATATATGATGACTTAACTGAGTTTGACGGGGAAATGGTTCCAAGTGAGAAGTATGATTCAGGATGAATCACCACTATGTTAAAGTACGACTAAGTAGAAAAGATTAAAATTGGCACGG